>JAAAYG020000009.1:231730-266471 GCA_009936455.2 Tomocerus minor
TTACGGCCTTGAAAGCGTCGGAAAACTAGGATATAGAATACATATATTTATTAATTGATCCGGCATTTGCTTATTCATTACCTACACGTTGTATTTTATCTATCTATCTAGCTCGTGACCCTCTTGAGAAGAGATTCTATTAATGATGATAAATATTCGGATTCCAACTTTACAATAATTCACAAATAAAATTCCATTTTAGGCAATGGTAGCCTTCTTTATTATTACCTACTAAAGTAATAGTTGTTAGATGCACGTGATATTACATACATTAACTCTCTCCGGTTATGTTGTTTCCAGTCTTAAACGTCAATTTAGCATAATATATTATTAATTGAAATAAAATGACAAGCTGCCAATTACAGATTATGTTAAAATACTTTCAGTTAATCTAGATTTCCCTTGTTCATCACTAACGAACTGAACTGCAATATTTCATTTTGATGTTTTTATTTAATATTCAATCTTGGAGGCAGACAGTATAAATATAATAAGACGGATTTCCATTCACAATCCTATAAATTCTATCTACTTATATTTTTCCGAACCACTTAAACTTCAACACTAGGACAAACAATTCTTAATTCATAAAAATGAAAATTATTGATATAAAATCTTTTAAATGTTTCCAGCCTTGTGAATAATTAGAGTTCATTTTAACGGTTGAAGGCTATAAAAATTAAGTATTTATAATAAACTTCGAGCTTTCGACAATCTTATTTCTAATTATTGATATACTTACGTAAACTTCGAAATAAATAAAGTGCATTTTGTACTGAGATGGTAAAGTAGCATCCATTTGAATGAAATAATAGGCTCTAAAAAACATAATGGATTAAAGTTAATATATAATGTATCTTAATTAACGGGTTAAGCTTTATTTTTATTATTCGAAAGCCCCCTTTAGAAGAAAAAATTTCTGCAGTAGTATTGATAGCATTTTGAAACTAATTACCTTTAGCACTTTGTAATGATTAATAAAAACAAGATCACGATATGTGGAGTTTTGCATTTTGCTGTGTTAAAGCATTTAGAGGAAAATTAAGGTACAAGGATGAACGACATGATACATAGGCTGCCCTAATCTCACCTGCCCCTTGGAAAATCCCAAGAATAAAGTATCCATTTCATGGAAGAAACCTAGAAAGTTTATCTTCAGGTTCTTGATGTTTTATGTGGCAGTACTAGTAGTTCGAAAGCCATTCTACAAGTATTTCTGAAATTCTAAAACTGCAATAAAGCATATGAATAAAAACTCGGATGAAAAATAAAATTCATAGGGGAAAATAAACGTTGCCTATTGTTTACATTGTTGTAAGAAGACATATCGTATTGTTAGTCGCTGTAGCACTGACTGTTGTATTATCTTGAAAATGGAAGAGAATCGTGGAAAGAGCATTGAGAGCAGGGAAAAGAATAGGGAAAGGAGTCGATTTAGCAAGAGGAACTAAGTTTGACTATAAAGAGAAAGCCTAACAATAACATAAAGAAAGCAAAATAGAAATAGAGCTGGAGAAGAGCGCATGTTTTATTCATAGAAAAATGATTGATAGTTTTACATTATGCATACGGTATGGGCAAATAATATTAGTGTAAATACCACTCTAATCCGCTTTTTCAGGCATTTACGCTTGGCAAATATAATTTGAAGTGAGACACTGCTGCACTTGAATGTAAATGTTTCATCCTTCCCTTTCCTAGCTTAAGTCCATGTGTCTGGGGTTCGTGCGAATAAACTCTCCGTAAAGCCCAACAGAACAATGTGATATTATACTTTCCTTTTATTCTCATACACGCGGTTCACTACATATTTCTTGGATGATTCTAAATATCAAAGATGCAATGGGATTTATTAGCATTTAATGTCTTTATGCTATCATTTTTTGAACATAAACAAAATATTACATCTGTAAGTGTCTTTTGCTTCAATTGTATTACTTTTATGACTTGATACACCAGCAACCATTTCACTTTCTATCCTATTCTTTGCCTGTCCAAGTACCACTCTATGCATTCCGTTATAAACTAATAAATCCTACTTTTACAAATATAAGTAGGCTGCGTAAATAAATATATTCAGAATATATGAACAATGCCATCAATACACAGACTTCGTTTATTTACATTTTATGATATCACACTTAAATTCGTAACCTCTTTTATGTCACCATTATTTATTTATTTTTTCTACTACGTGTAGATCTGTCATTGACGGCGAGAATTTTAACAGTAAGCAGCATCGTATAAAATCCTGTGCCGTAGTCTTTCGTTAAGTTTTTTTGTTAAATGATTGTGCAATTAAAAAGGTAAATATATCCATTACGGTTGTGGATAGTGACGCCATTTCGACGTCTACAGAAAGCTACATTAAGTATCGTGAAATCAAAATGCAGGAGGTTGATTTATGCATTGTTGCTGTTACTCGTATGGCAAATTCAACAAAACCAAAAACTATACTAATTCCAACTGGTACATTATGTATTATTGCATTCCAAGTTCATTTCAATGCATACATATGCAACATAAAATCGGTGGTTTTATCATATTTTACAGTTTTATCCGATTTTATTTAGTTTTACCCAGTTTGTCCGATTTTATCCTATTTTACCCGATTTTATCTAGTTTTACCGTTTTACCCAATTTTACCTAGTTTTACACGATTTTACACTGTATTACCCGATTTAACTAGTTTTACAAGATCTTACCCAGTTTTACCCTATTTGGCCCAATTTTCCCAACTTTTACCCAGTTTCACCCGATTTTTTATTTTTACCCAATTTTACCTGATTTTTCCCGATTTTAGACAGTTTTGCCAGTATTTGCTATAGTTTGGTACACAGAAAATTATACTGTCCATAAACCTTTATATTAAATCAGTCCATATTGAACTGCCCATTTTTTAACGGGAAACTTGAGATTACAATACATACGTACATCAAATAAACATTTTTTTATTCAAGATCATTGCCCCTTTATAGAAAGTTACATTAAAAAACTAGTTGCCTGAAATAATTATGTCCGCACACCCTCGCAATGCTGTATTTGGTTATAAAGGCAAGAACAAATTATTCATGATGAAAACTTAATTTGGGTTCGTTAATTAGGCATTCAGAATGAATTGTGAAAGATGCAAATATATTTAAGAGCGGTATTTAATTACATTATCACGAGTGCCCATGGGCGATTGCCCAAAATAAGAATTTCAAGTCTAATACTTCAGTAGGCAACAAAATGAAGATTTATAAATTCCTTTTTATTGCATCGCAGGAAGTCGCAGTAGTTTCCATTCAAAAACAAAAATGAAAATGTACTATACCTAATGCAATACCTAATACAATACAATTGGTGGAACGACAGTTTTGATGTTAACACACTTAGTAGGTATATGTGTACTTTAATAAAAATTGACCTTTATCTATGATGCTATCTATACCTGCGACTGTGTTATTTTCGATTTATCCATTATTATATTGTGGAATAAATGGCACTTTCAGTTTCTAACATTTTTTTTAAATTGGTACGAACGTAAATAACAATTGTTTTGATTATTTTTGGCAGGAAGTACTTTTACATTACTGTAAGCTTTGGTGATCGAGAGATTTATGTGTTGAAAATTTAAATTCTTGTATTCCATGCTTTTCCGTTTTCTGCTTGGTTTAAAATAAAGTTAATAAATCTGCAGATTTTCACAAGTCGCATCAGATTAGGTCATGTAATAAGAGAATTGAATGCCTACGGAAGCGCTACGTATAAATGTGTGAATACTTAATTGGAAATTGGATCCAGGAAATGAACTGGAGTAAAAGCTAAAGTGTTGGAATAAATCTTTATTGAGTATATACTCAGGACTGGGATACCTATCTCTGGTGTCCTTGTGAAAGTGAACATTTGCATAATATATAATTTTCTACTGCAGCAATAACATTTCCCTGATTCTGTAGTCGAAATCATACAATTATGCTGTAAAGTCTCCATTACCTACAAAACAAGGACTATATAAAAGATGATTGAGTAGATTTATATTCGGGAGCTGGCACTTTATTGTAATTTGGTTTGTAGTAGTGCGGTGTGACACCATAAGACCATAAATATGAACAGAACAGTGAATCTGGAATTTAATTTGGACGAGAAAATTGGAGCAGAGTCGGAGGATAATACTAGGATATTATGTCGCCATTATTTCTCTAAGCGGAGTAGGATAAATGGAGATTGCATAGTGTACGTCGTATACTTCAACTCTTCGTTCATTTCAGAATATTTCACTCGAATAAATACACGGCGCATTCTATTCCAAAATGGCATAGTGTTGTCATCAGTAATTGTAAGAGTAACTTAGGTGCGAGACCTTATAAAATTAATTTGTTTTTGTTCCACATCATAACGGAATTTCAAAGTTCTTCTGAAACGGAAGTGAAATACAATCTTAATAAATACACAAGGAATATTTTATATAAAATCTATTAATTAATAAGCTAAAAATCGTTGGGAAGAGTGAAAAAATTTCCAATTTCAATCTAAAATATCATTAAAAAATATTCAGACATTTATTTTATATGACACAAAATTTATGAATGATCCCTTTAATAGAAACAGATATTTAAGGGAATATTACCTGTATACCATTTCGTATATTTCACTTAATTATTCGCCTGCATCCGTCTAATACCTACTTGTCATTTAATTATGTATTATAACAGTTCATATAGAATAGGCCCCAAAGAATATTCATGATAGTAGGTGTGTGAACAGTAGAAGAATGTATGTGTATCGTTAGGTGAGATAGACAAAAAGGGTAATAAGACGGGAAATGATGGAACGGGATGATGTGGAAGTAATGAATCGTTGCTTGTATGGTTCTGAATAGGGGGCTTTGTAATTTGGTAATATTTAGATGGCAAAGCAGCTAGTAGTCTAATATAATTTACAAAGCGAATAAAGTGGCTGATGATGAGCCGAGCAAAGTTGAGTGAAGTGGAGAAAGGAATATTTAATAGGGATGTAGATGCTCCTCGGAGAGCTAAGTGCATCTGAGTGAGATTTGAGAGGGTGTGCAGGAGCAATACGGAATGATAATAATGTGAGATGTGATGTAATGTAATATTTCCCGAGAATTTGGTGTTAGCACCTGAGTGAGCCATACAATATGCAATAGAACAGAACACGAACTGCATAATAGAGAGTTAGCGCAGAATGTGTCTGAGCCGGAGGTAAGTTATGCAGGTAAGCAGAAGTTAGAGACGGCGAGAAGGCACAAGTGTTGGTGGTGGTGGGAGAATATTGTATGGGCATGTGAGATGTGATGTGAATGGATATTGTTGGGTGGTGATTTGGAAGTGAGTGTGTAATTCGGAGAGACGGGCTGGGCGTGGTGTGCAAATACTATTGCGAGGTGGGATTAAAGCGTAAAGTTTGCCGTGTCGTTTGATATGGCTGTCATTGGATAAATTAAAGAGGAAGTCGTTGTAAAATAGAGTGAAGAAAGGCTAGCGAGTTTTGCGTACTTACTCTGTCAACTGGATCTAACGTAACTTATCTGTAATAATAGAAAAGCGGATAGATATTAACTCTGCTATTTACATATAAGGACATCGTTGGTGAGCAAGTGCGATATAATTTCTAGTTGTGTTCTCTGTGAGGTGATAGCTCTATATGGCTCTCAGATCTACGGCGAGTGAGAATGGAGAGGGATGCCGAAAGTCGTAGAAAGTCCATTGATGTCGGGATATTGTAGTAGGGCTAGTTAAATAGGAGAGTTGGAGTTGGATGTGGATGGCTGGCTGTGAAAATATCCTACTATTGTAGAATATCGTGAATTGTATGTAAGCAGCTATATTATTATTATTATTATTTGCAACCATCACGTCGTATTTATATTAGGGCGAGAGTGAGAGAGAGAGAGAGAGAGAAAGGATGGTTGTATTTGTCGCTGGGAGTTCGGCGAGTGTGAGGCAGGCCCTCCATTCAACTTCACAAGAGTCGAGTCAAATAGAGTGTGCATGGTGAAAAGTGGAGTGGAGGAGGATGTATGGGAAGAAAAGTGTAGGGGAATTTTGTCAAGGCGTTGCAGACGCAATTTCCGCTGTTGGAAGTGTTGCGCACCCGGAATTTTGGATGCAAAATAGATTGGCCATATTTACATTTTTATGTTTCAGAGGGCTTGAGAGATGACGGCGGAACTATCGAAATCCGACAGAAAAAACTTTTCCTCCACATATAAATTGTCCATGAGGCAAACTCACCAGAAAGACATTTAAAATAAATTCGATTCAATTTAGAAGAGTTGGTTGGTTGGTGAGTGTCGTGTCGACTCTCATTCTTATTTCTCTTCTTTCTAATAGACACACCAACGAACACTCACTCAATTGCATACGCTTTACGCGACCTAGTACTCAAGTGCCTGCCTGCTGCCTCCGTCTTCCTTCCTCGCCATTCCCTAGCCCGAATCACGACTACATATCTATCCCCAACAACTCTTCTATAGCCCATGCCTCCACACTAATAGCTTGATCTATCCAATATTATTATACACAGACACAGACTTTTACAAAGAGCGGAGTTAGGTCCCTTGAAGTACTTACTACTTTACTACGCTCTTCTCCCCGTCTTCCCGTCTCTCTGTCCGGTTCCCTATCCTGTTCTATTCCTACTCTCCGAATTCGGATATCTCGCTATGCTCTCCTGCCTGTGGCATCCCCAATATTGTTCCTGGCTGTGTGAAGCACTGTATGATATGCATGTAGTAAGTCGGAGTAGATAGTGTGGGATAGGAGAGCCATAATAGTGACTAACGCAATGTAACAATTTTAACAATGCAAAGAGACGGGAAAAGCCTCGGAAAAGTTAGCTCTGCTCTTCAGTTCCGTCTCTCTCTTCTCCTCCTCGACATTTTTAAATTGAAGCCGTTTTTCTGCAATTCAATTTACTCACGGATTTAGTCTCTTTTCATTTTTATTACCATTTTTACCTTTGAGACACCATAAATTTTATGCAGATTTCAATTTCTTTCTCGCTTCCCTGCTTTTTATGTAGAGTACTATCCATCCAACTCCTTTTCCCTTCATGACATCCAACAACCAACCTACCCGCCCAGACACTCACATTCCCGATGACTACCATTCCTACAAACTGAACTCAACTACCTACATCACATTACCCTTCTTTAGCTCCCATAGACAGCAGACTACTAAGTAGAGCCAGCCAGAATACAGCACTACCTATAATATTATTATTAACATCTCAAAGCTCTATAAAGAATTATAGGGCCAGACCCCTCACTAGACGATCCCTATGAATGCAGAGAGCTATATCCCTCTTGCCATTAGACTTAGTCACTTACTCTTACTACATTACATCATAGATCTCCACTTCGATAGTAACAAGAAGAAAGAAAAGAATAGAAAACTTTTTCACTCTTTCTTCTCTTACTTCCCCTGCCTTTTGCCCTGCCTTCTGCTTCCTACATACTTCTTTCTGCGGAATACACATACATGTAGATCAGCCTCTTCGCTTTCTGCCCAAAAGACTTCCTATCCCACAACCTCTTCTCCACACTTCCCTTCACTGTCAGTGTTCTAAATTGGCCGTGTGCTCTGCAGGAAATTATTTTTAAACACAACCATACAAAAATTACACTTGTCACGACACATGGGTTCGTGCTGCCTGCAAGTAATTAAATTCCTCTCTTAGAAACCTAAAAAGTACACACAGTCTGGCAGAGATTGAAAAACCTTTGTCCTAAACCTCCTTTTATGATTCCCCAACAAACAAAAATAACACAATATTAATAAATAATTAATAGGCAAATCCTAAATAATTAGATGCATTTCTTGCAGTAGTTGGAGAATTTCTTGCACGGGTGGCTTTCCCTTCCTAGGAAAAGACTACCTAGCTGAAATAATTCGGCAGTGTGAATGTGAGGCGTAGCGTATTCGTCTCAAGTCTCAGGATTTTTATTATTCCGTCTCACTTTGGTATGATGACATTGCCTGTGCCTTTGGTCGCTTCTTCTCTCGGATGATGCCATGCAATTCTGGGGAATGATTGTAGAGAGACACGACACGCTATCTTACATAATAGAGTGAGATCAGAGCGAGGAGAACATTGGATTCAGCTATTTTACATACAATACTATTACTGAAACATACTACATACAATAGTACAATACAAACTCTTTTCTATTGCTGTTGTCCTGGATGCTAAGTATTCTGTTTCTGAATGTCTTTTTTCCATCTCATCTCTCCTTTCATCTGCCTAGCACGTATACAGACATATACAAAGCCATTTTTCTCCTTTCTACTACCGATCTTTCTTTTTCCGATCCCTAACTTGAATTTAGTTAGTCGCTTGTTTCCTTCCTCTTTTCCAAGGCAATTAAGTGTCTAGCTTCCTTGCCTACATTAAATGCACTCTATAGACTGAGGGAAGTGCTCTGTATTACTTAAGTGACGTTTCTGTATCATCGAGACCCATCAATAGCCGACTGTTCTTTGCATTATCCCGATCCCTTATTTTTCTGAATGCTTCTTGATACGCTTCCTCCTATTTGGATTCAGATTGAGCCAACTGCTATTATTATCCTTGTCGGAGCCCATCCTTTGCAGCCACTTTGTTTCAGCCCATCTTTCTATTCTATCACGTCACCATCTTATTATCTTTTTTATATGTTGAGCAGAGACACACGCTCATCCTTTCTATTCTATGCAAAGATAAATTCCGACTGCGTAGCGAGAGAGAGAGAGAGAGAGTGGGACCATATGAAGAATACTCACTAGTAGATCTATTTACCTACATTTATGGCTCAGACTCACAAAGTCACAATACAATAGCACAATAGCTTTCAATTTAATACAAAAACATACACAATCACATTGCGAAGACTAGCAATAAATGCTGCGCCAATGCCATTCAATCCTAATAATTTATTTCTTTTCTCGTCCTTCTTTCTTTTATTCTTATAGTTTTATTCATTGCATTGCCTATATTTCTTGGAAAAAGCAAGTTGGAAACCTTCTTTCTTCTCCTTTCTCTACGTAGACATATTATTCTAAACTGTCAACTAAACTATCTAGTCCATTACACTATAACCCCTCCAAATAACACACTACCTCTCTCCGAGTAACATGATAATTCAATGCTCCTGCTCGTTTTATAATTTAACTGAAATCCAAGACGACATTATTTCTTTGATTCTGATTCTACACAAGACAACGCTATTTTTTATTTAATTCCCAGCCCACCTCTCAATTTAGAAGGAGAAAGAAAAACTTCCTCCAATCTTGCCTAGCATAATATTACCCGTCTTAGGCAATAGACAAACTTGAATCCTCATCTAATGTCTTCTCTATTGTCAACTCCAACCTCTTAGACCAAGGTAAGTATTAAGCCTTATCAATCCTTTCTGTCCTCTCATCCTCAATTCAATCAACTTTAGTTTCTGCTTGCATCTCAAACCTCTTGCTACTCCACAATCCAACCAAACTGTACAAACTTAATTATTTATGACGACAAAAACTGGTTTCGTAGCCTTCCTTCATTTAATAATGTAATTTAATTCATGACAATGAACCATCCGTGTCAATGCTCACTTTTTTTGTCTATCTACAAAGGAAACAATTGTAGCTCAAGAAATCATTATCACAAAACTCACAGTCAATAATCTTGATTGACGAGTCTATGCAGTTCAATTCTTAAATTCTCACTCTAATCAAAAAATTAAGATGGGCCACAGCCAGGTCTCCTTTTCCTCGCTGTCAAAAAATATTTTATTGTCAATTAGCTCATTTATTTTTTATTTCGAAATTTAATTTCCTTGCTCTACTTCCTAGCCTATTTAATTGTTTTTCACAATCGTTTTCTACAAAGTCTGATACAATTCAATAATTTCATATTAAATTCTAATGGAGTTGAGCAATTACATATTAGTGGCTGACTTATCATCAAAATACTGTTATTAACGTAACGGATCTAACCGTATTTCCTTTGTTGGCAAACAATGAATTCGTATACAATGACTAGTTTTAGCAAAAATATTTTTGCTAAGCAGGCTATTAATACTTGGTATTATTTAGTCAAGGCGTAAATTAGTATCTATAACCGGCATAGTGCTGTCTGTGCAGCTATTTTCTATCATCGACTTTTCATGGAAGCAGTGATCGTAGAATACCCGGAGATGACTCATAAAAAAGATAATTTTTGGGCCAATTTTTTCATTTAAATTATATTGTCCCTTGACCTCTTGACCCCGAGTTGACATTTTTTTTGTTAATGCATGGAAGGTGCGGGAAACCACAGTGTCGTAGGTATTTGAAAGTTTGTGGGCTCTAGGCAATATTAGTTGCAGACACACAAACATTAGCACTACACACACACACGCCACCCAACCAAATTTGGGTGCAGGCAATGCTGGCCAGCCCACACAGTTCCTACGCCACTTGGCCCGACACACTTCTTTGCTATGCTTAGGCATAGCCAAGCCCGTAGTTATCAGCTACTACATACTGGACTTCTGGACGCAATCCCAATGCCACCCGAAGACCGACTTCACCCGATGACCAACGCGAATGCACGAAAAACGACAACAGAGAAGAAGCCACCCAACTCTCACTGCGAATCCAGCTGACACCCAACACGATGCCACCCGACAACCAACGCAAAGCTAACCGACATCTAACGCAAAGCCACCCGACGACCAATGAAAAGCCAACCGGCTCCCGACGCGAAGCCAATCGAAGAAAAACATTTTTTTTTAATTTCTTTTAACCTTTTTGAAACTGCTATAGATCGGCTGACCCTTACCCCTCGAAGAGGGGTCCTATTTCTAGTAGTCGTTATAGGCAGTTATCGTTAATCAACGTATGGTTTTCATGAATTGACCATGTTTTTATTTGGTTGACAAACAAATACTTTAATTATCATAACAGATTGGAGATAATTACTCTAATTGTCATTTGTATGGATTGTTGTGCGTATTTTGTGGAAGATGAAAATATTTCCCGAACAGACGTATATTTTTAAGCGAAGTCATTTTTGTAATAATGTTGATTCATCCATGAGTCATTTTAGCATTTTGATACAACAGTGGCTTAAATAGGCATGCGATGTCGTAGCATTGTTTCCTTATCTTTATTTTCTTTCATTCTCCCTAAGTGCTTTATTTGCTTTGTAAAGGAGAGAGAGAGAAAGAGATAATACTATAGGAGTAGGCTACAATAAAGTATACCTACGGATATACTCCCTACATCACGGTTTACACATAATAAATAATAGTGACTCTAAGGATGGTTACTTTCTCTCAGCAATGGCGTAGGCGGTAAATGACAGCAAAGTAGAGGGAAAATAAAAATGCCAGGCTTAGTGTTTGCTATTCCAATTGTTCTAATAGTGAGTAGTTAAGCAAATATTTTATTTGGCAGAAAAGGCATAACTGATGCTATTAGTGGGAGCGTTGGTGCACTGAGTGCAATATAAAGGAGTAAATATCAAAAAGTAAAAAGGCAATTGTATGACATTAAGTGTAAATGACTATTTCTAATGTTTAAACAATACGTAAGGAAAGAGCAATGTCTGTCATTATCCTTAGTCTTTATGTTGCTATCGTTGCATTAAAGTAATAATGTTCTTCGCTGCAACATAATGGAGCTAAACAGGGACTAGAGCATCAACAGCAATACATAATACAAAATATAGCCAGCCATTTCCCCGTCCTTAGTTCGGAGACGATGGTGATAGGGAATCAAGGGAAGGAATGGGAAATGGGACTGTAATGATCTGCTGCTGTTCATTACCATGTAATACTACCAACATATTACCCCAGATAACTATTCCAGCAAAACGGTGACAAGACAGAGGTAAACAAATATTATGTAGAACTAAATTCTCCTGATTACAGAAAATGAACCATGTTCCCTGCAAACTTATAGTAGTGGTCCTATTATATACTATACTACTACTGCTACTACTATCTACGTCATCTTATATTTATGAAGTATAAGTAGCCTTTCCTACTCTTTACGTCGCTACACAAACAGCGCAGTTAACCGAACCAACTCGACATCAAACTATCTCTTTTTCAATCTCTCCATAGTAATTCTATTTATCTGCCTTATACAATGCTGCTTACAATCCATTCATTTCAAACCGTTGCACTCTGATAATATTATGATGATGAGATGATAGCTTTCAATGCATTAATTGCTACAGACTAGTAACTGCTCTTTCCCTAGACACACAAAACAACGCACATTACAGCAGCGATGTATTATAATAATAATTGTTATTACTTGCGCTTCTGAAACGATTTGGGTCGCGATAATAACAATGGCAAAGACAGAATGCAATAAAATTCAAACAAAAGTAAATTGATGTTACAAAACATGATCGATAGTAGTTGCACCATAATAATATATTCATCCGGTTACATTATGGTAATCATTCTCATTATAATATCCTACACCTATGTCATTTTCTTATTTGAGCTACAATTTTATTCAAATTAAAGGCTACTTCTTAAGAAAATAAATTTTCTTCATGCTGTGCACTTTAATCTTCATACAGAGAATGCTATAGAAAAAATTATTTTGCGTGGTCAGTTCCACCATGATTATATAAGCAGATAAGAATTTAATTGGACAATTACGGGTAGGTATAAGTACGTAAGCAACTTTCGATACTTTTCTCCAAACAAAGCTGCTGTGTTCTTAGTGCAGAAATAAAGGGATCATTACCGTTTGATGCTCACGTCTTTCAAAACACCAATGCAATACCAAAACGTATTAGCAGGAAGGTGACGTAACGCTGTATCAAAATTTCCAGAGTTATCTCGCCGATTACTTTTAGAATTTGTGGATTTGAATGAAGAAGTGATGACAAGAGGTTTTTGGGCACTCATTAATGGAACATTTGTAAGTGATAAAATAAATACATTGACGGAGAAAATAGTAATTCTCTATAAAATGCTCGTCTCATCTTAATCATTTAAATTCACATCCTATCACTTAATCCTATCACTTCAACCTATGTTCAGGTTCGATCCCATACTTAAAATTTCTTTGAGTGAAATGGTAAAAAGGATGACGCATAAGAAATAAATCTAAAAAATGTGGCTTTCTATACCGCTTTGCATTTATATTAATAATAGCGATTAGAAATATTAATTGCTGGAAATATGATGACAAAAATTTATTGGTTCTATGGCTTACAGCTTAAGCATGGAGTCGGTTGCATCATCTCTGGCCTGAGTATGTAGCGTGTGAAAGCATGCATTATATTATGGACATAGTAAACACATTATGTTCCAGTGTTCGTTTCTTAGTGTGTAGAATAATAATACGACGAATAAATATCCCGTAGCACCGCATGGCTCTTATACAGTTTCACTTATATATTGATAGCTATGGCCATTGGCCTTGTAAAATAAATACTTGCAACATTAGGGAGCATTGCTATAAGTTTATCTTATAAATAATAAGGCACCTACCTTCCATCCGCAATATTGTAATCTGACGGATACTAATAATATGAATAGAGAGTCGTCTCCTGCATATCGCAATCTTCTTACTCTCTGTATTATGTATGGATTGATGTGGAGCTCTATAAAGTATTTAGATAGCGCAATATAAACATTAGGGATGGCTTTATGTGAGTACAAACAAAGTAGTTGTTATACTGGTGCAATGGTGGAGAGATGTGACTTGTAACTAAGTATGTAGAGGGAGAATGACGTGGAGGGGAGAGTTATCAGAGAGGTATTAATGAAGCGTTGATTCCTTAATCTACTTTTCCCGGTCAATTAAGCTCCGAAAAATACCCGAGAGTGTGACGCGTTTGCTTCCTTGCTCACTTATCCGGAAAGAGAAAGAATGATTGTGATTTGAGAACAGAGGAATGGGAAAACATATCACTCCGTGCACGGCTATAAGAATATAGCATCGCCTAACCGTCTATTCCACAAGCTCTTACACCTTCATTCACTCACATAGCATTTAGCAATGCTCACGAGGGCATGTCAGTAAAGCAACCGATTAGACTGCTGTGATATTATGCATTAACGACCATTTGAGCATTCATAATATGAACGAAGACGCTTTATGGATTTCAACATGGCTACTTTATTGTCAGGCCGTGTTGACGCCTCTTTAATTTTCTTTAACGGATACGAAGACAATAGCTGCCAGCAAATGTTTTTGCAATTTTAAAAATCTTTAAAATTGCTATAACGTTTTTTTGTAAATAATCAGCATTTGCTTCCTAGTTTAAGGTTTGCAGACCTTAGGACCATGTCCCTCAAATTAAGTCCAGATTAACATAATACAGTTGCAGCTCGCTTCCTTTGTAAAGCGGTTATAATATTATAGGTGACTAGGCTATTTCTGAGCAGTCCCAAAGCAAAAGTTTCTTCCCTCATCTCCTTGTGATCTATACTTTAAAACTGAAATTTCGAAGCAATTACAAAAGCTTTGAAATGACTCATTCGAAAAAAGAGAAAATTTGAGAGGGATCAAAAATCGAATTTTGTACTTTTTATTTCGAAAGTTCAAATAAAATAAACATCTAAACAATACTCCATTCATTTGTATGTTTAAAAGCTTTTTCCAAAAGTATTATGACCCTTGCTGGGGACAAAAAGAAATTTTCTGGCTCAGAAATATAAGAATCTAAAATTTATTTTATGTTGACCTCATATTCACCCAAGTTGCGTTCCTGTCCATTAATTTGAATTCTGCTGCAAGCAGACACTTCCTTAAGTGACCATTTTTATTACGAGGTCTCATGTACTCATGTCGTCTGCCAGGTATGCAAACCTTAATGTCGATGAATTCATTACGGCTGGTAACGCAACAGATAACATATTATATGTATACATAATGAACTAATCTCGGTCAAAAATAACAAACAGTTACCTCATTTTCATAAAATTTGCTTACGTCGTACATAAAATGAAGTTTTATTTGGGAGATCGCACAGAAAAACACATTTATTCATTTGCTTACACTGAACTGACTTATTGCTAGTTAGAGGTGGGCACAATGTATAATACGCCGACGTTTCCTATGCAGAGTAACCTATTTGAAATTAGCATGAAATGATTGAATGCGCCACGAAACCGAGACCGGACCCAAGTACCCTTCTCAATCCGTTCCATTTCCTGGCATTTCATTCCGGACATTCCTTTTGATTTACAACCCAACCATATCCTATTCCATTAGTCTGTAAATTATTTCAGTTTGCCTATGCAGATATCTGCGCAATAAACCTTGGCAAATATCAAAGCAGAAGAGGCATACACAACTACACAAGAATTCTTGTAACATTGTGAATTAGCTGAACAATAGTTACTGTTGTTTGTAGGCGAACTGTAGTTGTGTCTCATGTACATCCTTTAATTATTATATATATAAACACACACATAGGCACTTTTCTTATACTAATATTTATAAGTCCTCAATCGTCCAAACGAATTTAATTTGACAAGGATAGGCTTATTTATTAGATATCAGCTAGTCGTTGTAGCAATAGAATTTATGAAAAATAATTAATTAAATTAAGTGTATTTATATCGAATTCAAATATATATTTCAACATCTCAACCTTTTATAAATGTAATATAAACCTAGTGTGCATAATAGTTAAATAGTAGCATTTGTTGTATTACATCTGCGTGTAATCCTTTTTAATTCCGACTGATTCCAAATAAGCTTGAATTCATCAAGGCTTACTGGGAGAATAAGCTGACGTGGCCAACTCAATCCGTTTACGTTGTGTTTACAAAATTACTGACGACGCAATGAGATAAATAGGATTTGCGTATTGCTCTTTTCAATGTTATCAGTATACTTATTATTGTTTGTATTGTAGTAAGGTAGGCCCATTAAATGTCAAATGACCAAATATCTGCTCCCTCAATTGTGTTTAATATATTATTATTATTGTCTGCGTTGTAGAATATAATATAAATACGAACCTAGTCGAATAGTTTCTATCCATTGTACGCTAATAATGTTATTATTACCACATCGCATCTGTATAAACGGCTTTTTAAATGTAAACTGAACTGAGAACTGAGCAACGAGTCAAAAGTCAAAACCTGCTGCACTTTCATTCGGTCTATGAGCTGAGTCTTTCTTGGCTCGACCGGGATTGAGTTGTCCATCCATCCTTCCATCCAAATCATCCGTTTATCATGTACGGAATCACTGTTTATACAAATGAGGGATGCATTTCAGCCTTTATTCAGCTTGGGGCAAATGTTAAATGTTAATGTGACGGCTTATCTTAATTACAAGTTTCTGTTTCGTTTCATGTTGCTCCCATGACATTAATCCTTTCTTTCCTATTCAACTTCACTCAAATATCTGAACACATACAAATTACACATTCACAGATCTATGAAATCCTCGCCTTCATTTATTATTCTGACTTACAATTAGGTAGATAAACCTCCAAATGCACATGTTCCTCCCAAAGATATTAATAACCAATAAATTTTTGCCCACAAAACAACATTAAATAGTCCACATGCATGCAAATAGACTGTACTCTTATTTCTACGTGCAATTTTTCAATTATTTTGCTCTTTTTTTAGATTATTTAATTTGATGCTCGTATCGTGCTTGTCATATTTGACATGTAATTTATTGCTAAATTAATCTTTCAGGTCAGTCCAATAGTCATGAAGAAATAACACTTTATGGAAGACACTACTTTTACATACAAACTATCAAAAATTCGGGAAATCATGATTTTCACCGTTTATATTTTATTAGATACCTACGGCTATTTAAGCATATAATTGATGAAATTGACAAATGCGTCATTATATGTGTCTCCAATATTCTGTGCAAAAGAAAGTAACTAAATTGAAAAGAACCTACAATTTTCATTCTTTACAATACTTTATTGGTAGGTAAGATAAAATAAATAATCTATAATTGTGGACGTACACAGATTTTCTGTTTTCGATATTAAAATGTGTATAATGGACGATAGCGTAGCATTAAAAAATTATATAATAAATATTAGTAAACGGATAAATCAGAATGAAACAGGAAAGTCACAAGACAAAACATTGTTGCATAATGTGGGCATACCTAATTATATGCTATACACATTGGAATTGGGAGTGAAAAGCGAGAAGAGTGAGTACATTAGAGCTAATTTAAAAGAAGCAGAACAGAAAGTATTTCTTCTTGGATATTACTCATACTTATCTGGAATAAAAACGTAAATTACGTACACGGAGCACGGAGGAGTGAGTGTGTGCTGTACATTTAGCTCAGTGCTGTTTGCTGGAGATTGGAGAATGTATCTGTAAATGTTTTTTTCTTGCAGATTAAAAGGCAATATGCTTAATTTAACAGTACATTGAAATGGCTCTGGTGTATATTAGAACCAGACGGTTTGTGTGATATAGTATGTGTAAGTACCATAAGCTGACAAGACAAGGCAGCGCAAAGAAAAGCAAAGCGAAGGCAAATCACCCACCAAAGCCCCAAATCAGGGGCCCCAATTTAAATAAACATGAAAAATCCACAGTAAAAATAGTGTCAGTCTGCTGTGGTGCGGCAAGTGATTCAATGTGGATACTTACAAGGAATAATCCCAAGCTCATCTCCGCTCTATTTCAGCAAAGAAAATAATATTTGATTGGGATTCATCTCTCACTCTCCCTCTCTTTAGTAAAATCAGTTGAAAATGTCTCAGTTGTCGTAGCCAACTCAGCCTTTGAAGTAATTTACAAATGCACAGAGTAAAGAGTTGTTCTGTCTGAGAATTTTAATATTTCACGGAGTTTTGACTCAAGTTATAACAGTGTGAGGGATTTGACAGAGAGAAATGTGAAAGCATTTTGCCTACAATTGAATTCCTACGTAAGAATCTAATTGGACATAGTTAAAGTGCGAGTCTCACGTCTTTAGAGTTGGTTTCCATTGTCACAAGTGGCTCTTTAGTAGCAAGCAGTTAAAAAAAGAATGATAGTGCACGGTTTGAAAATGTGCCATTGTGAAATAATTCTTTAAAGTGAGAGCGTCTTAATAATATAATAGGAAGTATTGACTCTTAAAGAC
This sequence comes from Tomocerus minor, assembly GCA_009936455.2. Taxonomy (NCBI): domain Eukaryota; kingdom Metazoa; phylum Arthropoda; class Collembola; order Entomobryomorpha; family Tomoceridae; genus Tomocerus; species Tomocerus minor. The sequence goes on from JAAAYG020000009.1 coordinate 249,793, forward strand.
TCGGCTCCTCTTTGACCTTTTCAGATGCACAGATAAATGAAGAGAGTTGAAAAGAGATCTTGTCTACCTTGAACGTACACAGAGAGATTGATAAACACAACACACTGCGTCGGAGTTAGTTGCAGCCTGTGTAATCGTAACAAATACCAGTGGACATCTACATCTTTGACTTCTTTCAAGTTTCCCAAATAGAAAAATCCGTCGTCCCCTCGCTTCTCTGACAATCACTCTCATTCTTAAATACAACAAGTTGCATTGCATTGTTGTGCCTGTCGTCTTTGCCAACAGTCGTAAATTGTAGGCAGTTATCCTTATTACTCTGATAAGTCGCTATATTATTGCCATCCACGGAGTCACTCTCCTTGTAGCTATTAAGTGAACAAGTGAAATGGTCCCGACTTTCAGAGAATTTTTTTACGAGACCGACTATTCAGTGTCTCCAACAACTTTGGATCATTTTTGGTCTACTGATCTCGACTCAACTTATTCTCACACTCATCCAACATTTCATAAGTCTTCGAATCCGAATATCTCGCCCTATAACATCCATGAATGCCCGACAACAAACACTATGTATGGGTAACTCTCAAATCACCATATTTCTTTATCAGATTCTATGAGATAGTTATCAGCCGTGTCAAATTGCATCCCATGACAAAGGCAATTCCACCAATATGGTAGTTGTCCGTAAATAAATGCTCTTAAATACTCCTCCTCCATTATTCCTCGATGCTTCACAATCAAATTATCGGCCTTTTATCCCATCCTTGCTTAACATGCAGTTGAATTTCTGCCATTGTCATTGCAACAATAAACGCAAACTTATTGTCGATTTGACTACGGCAGAAATACTTTCCCACACGTTTCTTCATCCTCTCATTCTACATTTGGTCATTATTACCTTTCAATATATATAGAGCCATAATGGCTAGGGTAGGAGGAGGATTGAACCTTGAGTCGACATAAGTAAACGTAGTTAGGAAATAAAAGTATCAACTCTGCTAATTACTCAATTAATACATTATCCTTTAATTATGCAAATAAGTCTGAATACAAATGTTTGTTAATTGCTGTTGTCTGTAGTAGCTATTCATTCCGCTCAAAAAAATCTCTCATTTGCATTCTTTCCATCTGCCAATAAGACATTCTTCAATATTTACAGTTTCTTTCGTAGCAACATACTTAAGGAAGGTATGCATCATTTTTTTCTTATTGATTTACCTCTAAAGTATTAATTGCTATACTGAGAATGTGAATGGATATACTTGCTGGCGCTATGCTCTCTCCTCTTATTATTACTGCAATTTGCAATGCCATTTGACTCTTTACTACTCTGAGTTATGTGAGATTCATTGATGTGAATGTTGTAGTTGCAGGTTAGTTGAATCTATCGCATTAATTGATGAACTTTGTAGTTTACTGTGAGTTGTGTTCCCCGTCGCTACGCTCTAATCAGTGTTCGATATTAGCCGGATTTTTAAGATTTAACATTTTAGCCAGTCACTAGGCCATTTAACCCGGCTAAATTGGCCTAGTGGCCAAAATGGCCAATGGCAAAATACAATGTAAAATAATTTTAGCCAGTGACCAAAAATGATTTTAGCCAGCCACTAGAGCATTTAAGCCACTAGCCAGTGGCTAGTCAAACACTGGCTCTAGTCGAGTATTAGACAAAAAATTAGTGAGTCTAAGCGAGGCAGAGTTGCACATCGCCGTGGATTTCTGCTTTCCGTCCTGACAATGAGAGGACGAGCAAGTTGTTTGGACAGGAATGCCGAATAAAGGCCATATCATGCATTTTGTTTGCAATTTGGTGGATAAATAATTCAAACGGAATGATGTTCTTGGTACACAGTGCAATTGATCGTCTCCTAGTGGATGTATAATTGCTCTCTAGTAACAGTCACGTCAGACAGTCTAAGGCCAGGGCACATAAATACATTGAGCCAATGAATAGCTTTAAGTAAACACATTCATCTATGTAAACAAAGCAACGACATCCAAAACTTTACATTTCTATTTATTTTCCGTTTAGTCCCTCAATGCTACACTCAACGACTCAGCTCAAAATTATATCTACACATATGTTTAAAAAATATTGTGGGGCGTCTGAGCTAACTAACACATGCACACCCAAATGGAAATGGGAATGTGACTGCCTATTAGGCACAGAAGCGAAGAACCTATTATGCCAAGTTAACCAACTAATATAAACTCGCTAAAATTACTCATGAGAATGACTAACTAACGACAAGTTCTCCTTCGATAGATTCTCTGTGTAGTAAGTCACATCGAAAATAAGGTTTGACTATTGGGAACAGACATTTACTCGTCATAGTCCTCTAAGTGTTAGAACCGACTCAAAGCAATAACTAACAAATGAAACAAGTCAAGTCGACATGTGTGTGACAGCACAGCCAACTCTCCACTCCCAATCAGTTGCCAATAAAATTGGCATTTGTTTGCGTATTTTTACTAGAATCCCTCATGAATTATTTCTAGCCTTACTCAGAGTGTCAGGACATATTAATGTTTCGCAGTTTCAGATGAAAGCCCTAATTTATAACTTAGCAGTCCATGTCCCTAGCCACTCGCTCAAAAAATCTCTAATAGCAATGCCAAACTCCAACGCATTAATTGTGCGAAATTAATTTCTGAATTAATTCATTCACAAATACAAACATTTCCTATTTCCTATAGAATAACTCCACTAAATATCACTGATTCTTCATTTCAGTCCAGTATATAAAGTATTAATAAGCTTCTATTGCTTCTATAATCTTCTATCATTTATGAATATTGGTCAACCTAGTAAGTATCTGTAGCCTGAACAGTTATTCAATATACTTTCACAGGTAAATGCCAAATTCCTGTGAGTTGCATAACTAATCCTTCTGTACAACTCGATTGGCATAAATAGCAAGGTGGTAATTTCCTGGCCAAAGCGTTGACTTTGGCTTGTCAAAGACTATCTCTAATTTCCCTGGCCCAGTAGAAACTATAAAAAATTCCATTATAATTGTGTCTCTATCTTGGTGTTCAGAATAGAGAAATGAATTGGAATTGAATTCGTCTTATTGCACTAAAGAAATGTGCCAGAGTCCTGTATATTTTATTGAGCCAGGACTCTGGATACAAGTCAGTCAGATAAAGTCAGTCATATAGTATGCGTCATGACGATTAAGTCTCAGTTAATTCTTTTCTAACGATTTAATTTATTTCAGGTACACGACAAATTTGGTGCAGCCACATAGTCAATCAATTATCACTTCACCCCACGTCGCCCAATTGACATCGTTTTGCTCTCCTTTCTCATCGGAATTGCCCACTGGTCCCCACTATATTCACAAGGTATATTCTCTTACTAGTATATACAATTCCTACTTGGGTGTAGTTCAGTATAAATATTTGTGTCAGGTAGGTTTTCTTCCCTACATTTATATTTCAAGTAATAGTCACGGCCAATGCAATTAAGATCATAAAATACAAGGTAAATCGTTTTTAAGAATGTTTCATTATGTTTCTAGGCCTAGGATTCCTCATGTGCTTTATTTCTCAGAAATGCTCGTTTACAATTTGTTCGTAATTTATGAAGAAGCTATCGCCTAAAGTATTGAGAATAAATTTAATATTCTCATTGTAATTATACTGAATTAGTTAGAGATGTACAAGTCTCACTTTATCTGCTGTAAGTATAGGTAGGTAGGTGTGTAGGTTCTGCTGAAAGTGGACTTCAATTAAGTAAGTACAGAAGGATTGAATTGAAGTCGAACATCGCTGTAGATTATTACCCTGTTGAAATAACTTTGCATGCTTGATGGGTATTAAATGATAGGGAGAGAGAGAGGAGAGAAGGAAAGGAATTGCATTCTATGTTTTGTTACAAATTCATAAATAGGTAATGGAAGGATAAGTGGAGTGGACTAGTGCGTTAATTAAAACCAAACGGCAGAGACTGTGACTGGGCTGCATGTAATGAATGTAAGACAGATAAATAAACTAAATCAACAATAAGTAAATAAATAAGTAAACAAGCAAAGTAATTCAAAATAAGTTAGGATGGCATGGGATGGAATGGCATGGAAAGGATTTCCCTCTGTCCTCCTCCTGTTCCCGTTCCTGTACGTTTGTTTAGTTTTATTGCATGCATCCTGCACGCATCTCATCTCGTCTCATCACCCAACTGTCTACATAAACAAAAAAGCTATTAATTATTTCCACAGATAAATAAGTAGTTGTAGCACCTTGATAGATAACGAGATAGACAGACACAATTAATATTAGCGACTGTCATGCATTGCAATCCATCTCCTCTAATGCACGCAGGAGGAAAAGGCTATAACTAAGCTTCTGTGCTAATGAAAAATGCGAACTGGAATGCTCCGAGCAAATTGAATTATTAATTCCCAAGAACACGTTTTCAAGATTAGTCTGAAAAGATGTTTTTACGGCTTGAATAATTTAGCAAAAGTAAAGTCTTTTAATTAGGCACTCACTGAGTATCTGGAAGATGCACTAAGAAATATGCTAAATCCAAAGATGTACATTCAGTAGCGCATAATTAGCCCTTTGTCTACACGAGAGAAAAGGTCCGTTACAGTTTATAAATTCAGTGGGTACGCACCGGTACATTTATATAGAAAAAAATGTGGTAGCTCAAAATTTACATATTTATTCATATGGTGACAACAATATAATTATGCAAGCTATCTCCTACATTTATATAGATAGGTAGCTACGCATCAATGTCTGAGACTTGATAATCCTTAGTAAAGCTTATTATTATATAGCTAAGTTGTGTTAGTTAAGGTAGGGAGAGATTCTAGTGATTGATAGTGACAATTGCTAGCTGATGGTGTATTGTATTACAATTTAAGTATTTACTAGGTAGGTTTAGTTACTCAATGTCGGCAGTGTTTTTTCACTTGTTCAATGCAGTGAATAAAATGGCATACTCGAGTTTCTTGGGCTTTACTTCATTTCACTTGATTCTGCCGTGTAGTTGTGGTGCGGTCGACTCATTTAAATAGAAAAGGACTCGAACATAATTGCTTTGCTACTGTCCTGTGCTATCTGAGATCTCCAGTCAAATGAAAAGAAGTGCTTGGCAGTGCAGTAGCACTATCGAGGTAATAAATAAGTTAAAATGTTTTATTTAGCTGATTGTAAGGTGAGGGAAGCAAGTAGGAGTAGCAGTTAGTTCGTTAGTTAGCAGATAGCAGGTGGGTTTGATTGTTACAGATTTTTAGAGCCGTCGTCAATGAAGCCGAGCTGAATGCAGAAGCAAAATCAGTTGACGAGCAACAAATAACAAGCTGGTTTTTACCTACTACTTAACTCTGAGGCTCTCATCCTCAGCTTAACTCGAGTCCATGTACGTCTCCGCATCTACCTACCTACCTCTTAATCCTCACTCATTCTCTTAGCACCAAAAGGTAAAAAATCCCAGCCTGACAAAGCCAAGTGAGATGAGGAAAACGGAAAATAATATATACCTATAATATAATGAGCCCAGATCACATCAACTCCCTTGTTCACATTCTACCTACCTAATCCCTCCTATAAGTCATTCTACAGATAAATACTTTTCCACAATAAATGCCCTGCAATACATCTTCTTCTGACATTAATCGATGTGATTGCATATTCCTAAAAACTACATCCACTCCACATGCAACCTAATGCTCAGCACATATAGTAAACAGTCTACTTCTTTATATAAGGTAACTAACCTACTTATATATTAATTAAAGGAAGTAAATAGGAAAGGGAATTATACAGGAGGACAATAACCAATACAGACATGTGCGTAGGACTCTGTATTTATTGGTGTAAATAAATGTGTTTGGGTAAACACCAACAAAGACAGAGAAATATGTGAGGCAGGTAATAATAATAATAGGGAGACAACGCAATGAGACAGAGTGTAAGGCATGGAAAACTGAGAGCTGGGTGGGTAAGGGTTTAAGTGATGGATTAATTTATACTGATTGGGCCTCTTTTGGTATGTTGGTAAAGTGAATGTTTCTTGCGGTGTGTAAAATGCTCTAATAATGGGATGGATGGAAATAGCCAGGAAGAACGGAGGATGGAGCATCTCAGACTCATTTGTGGCAAAGTGAGCCGAAATCCAGTTTTCGATTCCAAGGTGACAAAGTCGAATGTTCAGGAGGCAATCATCATCTTAGCACCACGGCCACCAACTCAAAAAAGGAGTCCCACCCTAATAAAGTCAAGCGAAAGCCAAGGGTTCTCTTTTCTCAGGTATCCTTATAACCACTTTGCCTTACGTGATCATCTACCATTATCACATATTATAACCCCTTCATCCCAAATATTTCTGCTTACCTAATTACTTAGACTTACTCTTCGTTATTCTTTCAACAAATTCTGTAGCTTTTTGCAATTGATATTACATGCCGGAGAAATAATGTGACTAATAAATAACTAAATTATTACGGCAGAAGGGAAAACTCTAACAGAAAATAAACCAATTAATTCTTTGGAAATATCACTAAGGATTTCATCAGAATAATTTAGAAAATACCAAAATATTTTGCAACCGATGATTATTGATTGGATTCGCCTGTATTCAACTTACCTTAATTACATTAAGTATGTGTATCTCATTGTTTAACATTTGTCTCAATGGTTCCACAGCCTTGTTTATACTATTCTATTAGTTATGCAATTTTTTATTCTTTGAATCAGCTTATCAGTAATAAACTTTGAAATGGTCAATTTAATTCAGTTCCCCAATGTCATTCTCCAATGTTTTTCGATAAATCTGATGTAGCTGATCGAATTCATAGCAATATCTAATCATTATATGTATTTAGGTTGATTCTTCTTCGATTGGTACTTTTCAAATAGAAACTGTGTGGAGAAATGTCGATATTTGTCCGAGAACTTCAGAACAGAATAACAGAAATAAAAAGGCAGGAATTTTTGTGAACTCCTTTTTAAATGAGAAGGCATTATCAATGTTGCTCCATTGTTTAGGATGAAATGTGCCCGTTAGCCGTTGGGCCTGTTTATGAAGATGCCCACTATCCTCTGCAGAATCTCTATGTACTATCTCTCTAATACGAATCTAGTGAGAATACATTCTTTAGATTAGAACTAGATATTTTTTGTGTTTTCCGTAACTTCTAATAAAATGTCACACAGCAGACACCAACTAGACACTTTATCGCGGCTACATGTTCACTACATAGACAAAGCACCTTGTTTTCTTGACCTGGGATCTTGTTAAGGACCCCAAAATCCCAAATATTTGGGTAACTCTTTAATTTCTAAGCAGCAGTGATTTTTTAGAGAAATATTCTGTAGAAACATTGACACGTACGTCGCATTTAGAAACACGATCACATTTAATAAAGGTGGAACACGAAAGGAAATGTGTACAGTAGGAAGGAAGTGTGTACTTAGATTATTAGTGAAATGAATAGGCTTCATTTCTAGAGGCTGTATAGGGATTTTAGTGTTTCATGTCGTGTTTTAACTAACTGAAGTTAGTAAAGTCGTTAAATTCGACCTCCCTTATAGCACCGAAAGGTGAAAGGGAACAAAACTCCAGATTAGGACTGTTTACCTAAACACCAGCTCAAAAAATACCTAATAAACCAATCGTAGGTTTTTTGCTTTGTGACACTCCTCGGAGAGAACATGGACCTAATAATTAGGGAAGAAATACCGTGAACGAAACTATACTATATATTAATTAGTAGGTTATTACATCTCCAGACAATTGGAACTATGGTAATTTTTACCATGAGTGGATGTAAGCATATAGACTCTTTGGTTTCAAAATACTACCCTATGCTTTAATTAATTATTTACCGCCATTAGTTATTAGGATATTTACCAAAGGATATTAGTTGAGCCAATTAGGCTGTGTGGTTTCCAGACATTTACTTTGAAAGAACTGATAGTTATTCACAGGAAACTTGTCAGATACAGAAGTACTAAAATTAAAATAATAAATCATATTAATGAATATTTTGTTTCAATGTAAAAAAAGTTTTTGAAATTATGTAATTATTCTTCATCAACAGCTATTAATATAATGACATTCATAATGTCTTTACGTAACATATTCATATAACTTTTTCAAGAACGACTGCAAAAATACAAAGAATGATTTATCTCCAAAAAGTAATCCTGTACTAACATAACAGTTTGTCTGTAATAACAACTGTAAATATTGCTTTTATTACGTCACAAAATTGAAAATGCACCTTATTTGATTATTGTAAGGTTGTCTCCTGTAAATTCTAATGTCGGTAAATGGACGGATATATCAAAAGCTTCCTTCTTAAATTGCTCCCAAAATAAAGTTCTTAGCATTATTCAAATTATTGGAGATTATTATTTAAAAATACTTAATTAAAATTTAATACTACTAAAATTCATGACGAGCGTAATAAAACGAAGACACCCATGTAATGTACAAAGCATATAAGAATAAGAAAACTATTGTGCAAAATGCATTTCTGATGCAACGTTTCACTAGTGCAACTTGTGTAGACCGTGAGCTATCAATGGTGACACGACTGCTATCTGTTGTTCGAGGATGTAGTTATTTACACTTCTGAACAAAGTAAAGAGAGAAAGTTTTAGTGTTGCCTACATTAGAAGGGGCTGCTTGTTACTTTGGCTTTCCCCTAGTTAGACGCAGCAATATTCACTTCTGATTTACTCTGTCACTTTAACTGCAATATTGAAAGACATTGCATACAAATGCAATTAAGTAACTTTTAACAGCTAAAAATGCCAAAATCATAAATAGTTTGTCTACATAGGCAGAATTTTTGTATTTCTTCTCAAACGTGTTGTCAAACTTTGTGAGAGAAGATACCTACTAAAACCGAAAATTGTATTAATTTTTAATTCTATTAACACGACAAAGTTTCAGCTTTATATACAAAAATCAAAAGTATGTCATGCAATTCCTATTGGTCTGTCTTTGAAGATAAAAATGACTTTGTAACAGTAGTTGATGATGATTATCAACCTTAAGTCTCATTAATATTTTAATGGATAGCTTTCGATATCGGTAAAACAATAATAAAAAAATGAAAGTGAAATTAAAAATAAATATCCAGTTTCTTAACTAAAGTCTACTGCTTAGTGCTTTAGTATCTCTATAGCTTTGCGATCACTATTGACGTGTTCTATTGATTTGTCTTAAACATCTCAGATTATCAACATAATATTATTGTTCCTTTCTATTATAAATGCGAGTGTAATTATTATGTATAAAATGGAAACTAACAATAGCGATGTTTTTTACTATCCATGAAGGCATTTGTTAATATACTAAATTCCGTCAGGAGTTAATTCTTTTTCTAAAGTTTCAATTTTGTAACAGGCCCAGGTTTTTGAGCTGGAAAGAAAATTCAAGCAGCAGCGCTACCTTTCCGCAAATGAGCGAGATGGGCTAGCCCGTTCTCTCAAGTTAACTCCGAATCAAGTCAAGATATGGTTCCAGAATCGTAGGTATAAGTCAAAGAAGTGCTATTCCGTCCCTTCGTCTCCTCCAAATCCCGTTTCATCAGGGAACAAAAATTGCTATAACGTGACGATGTCAGCTATTGGAAACCCAACTGCTTTGGATTCGCATAAGATTTCCGCAGAAAGCCTACCAGTGAAGAATAACATGTTCACAAGCAGCACTAATGGAGTTGTTGCTTCGAGTGGCTGCCACGAAGGAACTCATACTCTCTCGCCGATTTCTCATTTAACAAGTTTAGGTCCAATGCCCATAGCGCAAAATGATACTAACTGCGCAATCACTAACTACAGCAACAATAATATGAATCTATCTTTGATTCCTCAACATTTTTATTCAATGAAAATGGGTGCTTACGGAAATACAGTTCCTAACACGTTTTACTAGGTTTTAAGAAAATGAGCACTTTCCTAATAAATAAATTTAATAATGTGGTGCCAAATAAGCAACTAATATTTTAACAGTTAATAAATCAGCATTTGCATATTTTTATTGTTTTATTAGCATATCCACCGTTATACAATGCTTCACACACAATGTTTTATTACGAAATTGCATCATAGTGTTTACTATTTCTGCGTAGTATTTACACCAAATGAGTATGGTATTAATACATATTCGAATTCTAAATGGTAAGTATTCCAATTCCGAATGGTATGCATCCGAATTACGAATGGTACATATCCGAAGCCGAACGTAGATTTTACATATCCGAATGCTCAAAACCACTTTGTAGAGGTGGGAACGAAACTTTTTGTCCCGTACATTTTGCAAACATATCAGAGCTAATCTATGCAAATCCAAACAAATTCAAATAAATGTATGCATATTCAAACAAATACATGTATATCCAAACAAATCCATTCAAATCCAAACAAATCCATTCAAATCCAAATAAATGTATACAAATCCAAATAAATACATGCAAATCCAAACAAATACATACATATCTAACTGTATATATATATACTATATATTGAGTTGTACTACTGTGTCCTGAAGGCAACTTCATTTTGAAGCAGCTAATAAAAATAATAAAATGTATGCATATCAAAACAAATACATTCATATTCAAATAAATGCACACAAAACCAAACAAATCCATTGATGATACATGGATATGCATGGACATATTTGGATATGCATGTATTTATTTGGATATGCATGGATATATTTGGATACGCATGGATATATTTGGATATGCATGGATATATTTGGATATGCATGTATTTGTTTGCATATGCATGTATTTGTTTGGATATGCATGTATTTGTTTGCATATGCATGTATTTGTTTGGATATGCATGTATTTGTTTGGATATGCATGTATTTGTTTGGATATGCATGTATTTGTTTGGATATGTATGTATTTATTTGGATATGCATGTATTTGTTTGGATATGCATGTAATTGTTTGGATTTGTATGCATTTATTTGGATACACATGCATACCTATATTTGTATTGCCATGTATTTGTTTGGATATGCATGCATTTATATGGATTTGTATGCATTTATTTGGATACACATGCATACCTATATTTGTATTGGCATGTATTTGTTTGGATATGCATGCATTTATATGGATTTGTATGCATTTATTTGGATACACATGCATACCTATATTTGTATTGGCATGTATTTGTTTGGATATGCATGCATTTATATGGATTTGAATGTATTGGTTTGGATATGCATATATTTATTTGGATTTGCTTGGATATGTTTGCAAAATTTACGGACCGAATAGTTCCGTTCCAACCTCTAAAAAGTGGCTTCGAGCATTCGGATATGTATCATCTACGTTCGGATTCGGAATTCGGATATGTACCATTCGGAATTATGATATATACCATTCGGAATTAGGATATGTACCTTTCAGAATTCGGATATGTACCATTCGGAATTCGGATATATACCATTCGGAATTCGAATATGTACCATTCGGAATTCGGATATATACCATTTTGTTACTTCTCATGATTATGCACCAATTTTTCCCCGATAATGTCATGTCCGGTACTTTTCCTCAATTTATCATCCAAATCCGTATCCGCCTACAAAAGGTATCAAGGAAAGACAACTTTACGAATACAGCCCGAGGACTGTACGAAATAATATTATTGGACAATCGAACGAAATAGGTGCAATTATCACTAATTTTCAGTCTTCTCATTAAAACCGTTCAATTGTTATGCTCAATTAGCCACTCATTTTGTTATTCTCTTTTCTTTTAACTGCAGGCAGATAATATCATCATACTGCATGACTATTTAATTTCGGTGTCATTTCGTTGTGTTGTGAATATTGAGTTACATTGAGTTGTGAATAGCAAACTCTATATACATATATTATCGTCCACCGTTAAAACGTCTACCATTAATTACATGAAATTTATTTAAGAAAATGCATTACAAGATAAATTTTTAACAACTAAAATTTTAAATAGTTTTGCATGCACAACCGCTATTAAAAATAAATGAACGAGAAAGCCTCTTTCCTGATACCACATAAATAAATATGATCATGATAGAAATAGCATGATCATATTGACGAATAAGTAGTGGGGTAACTAGTAGTATGCATCCTACAAGACTTTCCGGAATGCACTTACAAGCAGAGCTTACCTAAATTGGAATTTACTTAAGTGAAACTTATTTGCCGTGTTATACGCATACACAACCCAATGCAAAGCAGGGTATTGCTGCTCTGCATTGACAATATACGAGTGTTGGTAGTTAATTAATTGGTGATTAGTACTACCGTGGTACTACCAAGCAACAGCAACTCTCACCTCAGGTTTTTTTCCGTTAACGGTTTTTACAAGGGGCATCCCGTAACTCACTTCCTACCCACCAGTTCCACCAGAGATGGCTCCTCCGTGCTTCAATTTGAATTTATCTCTCTGTACATTTGTTATTCATTTTTTCGCAAAATTCGCCCTTGCGCTATTGAACAGATACTCTCTCAGTTACTCTCCCAACTTTTAACCATAAAGTGAATGCAATTGCGTCTTTTCCAGAGCTACCGAAGCGCAGCGTTTAGTTGTTCTCTGAGTACTAATATGTAGCGTTTGTAATGTTTGCATACATATATAAAAATACAAAACACTCATACATTGTACATAGCAAAGCAACAATACAGTGCACTGCAATGGGTTGTATGGATATAACACGTACGAACAACGCAACGGCAGCGTTGAGGTTGTAAATAAGTTCCGCTTTAAGTAAACTCCTATTTAGGTAATTTCCGCTTGTAACTACATTCCTAGAATCCTTAGACAGCTTTGACTACAGTACCTACTAACTAATTTGCAAGCGCTATCTTGATGGAATGTATATCTAAGGTATTCAGTCAGATTTGTTCTACTGTTTTTCCAAATGTTTTAGTTTATTTTCTTCCATTCTTTCTTTCCAATGTTCTACAAATCATATTCAAATTATTAGCAGTGCATGACGCAGCGTCGTTTATGAATTTTTTTAAAGAGTATATGACTCTATCACTTAATTAGGTAACGAAGATTTTACTTCTTAAAATAAATCCACACATATTTTTAAAACGAAGTATCTACGTTGCTTACGAGACCACCATATGCGCAGATCACTTCGTATACGGAACAATGCGTCGTATGCGAATAAATGCCATGTAAACTAGAAAAACGAATGCAAATCCGACTAGACTAGAAAGAAAACTCGCTGATACATTACAAGTTGTGTGCGACTGTGTTGAGACCTAGTCCCACTGCAATGATATGATGCCATCTAAGGACGTACTGAGGAGGCGCTTTCGGGGCTGAAATCCCCCTGAAGTCCCCCCAAAATGTATGAAAAAGGAGATTTTTGTAAAAAAAAAACTAAAGGTGTTTAAGTAATATCCGGTTACATTTCACTCGATTCCGACCAAAAATAGCAAATGTTTCGCACTACGCTCGAATATGTACATATAATATTTTGTTATTAAATAGATCTCTTCGAAACTGGGTTCTAAATTCGTCCATCGGATTGGACCTAAAGTGGACAGTTGACAATAATTAAGCACTCAGTTGAATTAAGATATTTTCAAACTTTCTTGTAAACATAATGCGTCAAAAATTTAATTTTCGTAAAAATTTTCTTATAGGTTGGACTTTTTCGAAATATTTCAAGTAAATTGAATTCTACTGTATTCGGGTTGAAATTAAATTTTCCATATAGTTCGAGTAAATTGAATATACTCAATAAAATTTTCTGGTCTGAGTAATTTGAAGGGTAATAGTTACATCGTCTATAAATTCCCAGTACGTAACTGTAAACCCAAGTTATTAAGAAGCGGCATCGCTTCTTTATAGCTTCCTTTTGTCTATCTGTCCGTAAGTCCGTGCGTACGTACGTCCGTACGTCTGTACGTCCTGTTACACAATAACTCAAAAACGGATTAAGATGCAGACGTCAAACTTTCAGGATATGTTCTAGGAGTATATGCGACAATCCCATTAGAAAATAGGATTGTTCCGTCTATCCATTCCCGTTCTGGGGATGGACAATTTTTATGTCACCAACAATACCTATGTCATATTTTTCTGTTTACCTATTTAAACTAGGAGCCAACCCAAGTCGCAGGAAATAGGTCCACCGCCGCTTCTTTCCTACTACGTTTACAAGGGTTTAGTAATTCAAAAGCCTGTTAACCCACCAAGCTAATGCATGGGATGTGTGTGTGGGTTAAAAAGGGGTTGTTCCTTTGCTTTTGATTCAATCGAAACGGTTTAGAATAGAGCAATGAGACCTTTAATTTTGACATCGCCCCATATTTTCGAGGGTGTCATGAACCAACATTTCCAAAATTATAACTCCGTATATGAAAAAATTGGGATTTTGTGGAGTGGGGATAATGCATTGGAAAAACTTATCTTGAATTTTCCGGTACACTATTTTGAGTATTTATGGTGAATAAAACCCTGAGAAATAAATAAAACCCTAATTTGGGTATTTATGGTTAATTAAACCCTGCGGAATGACCCCAATTTCGGTACACATACACATAGTTTTCACAGTGGTACCTTATTTTCTTGTATACATGTGATATCAGTTGAAGCAGAAGTGGGTGACGACATTCTTACATTGATTTGTAGCTGTAGCTCGCTCTAGGATGGCTTATGGAATAGCACATTCTGTCGTCCGTCTGTTAGTACGATAATTATCGAACACATCGACGGAGGTTGACCAAACTATGCATAAAAATAGTGTGGGCCCTGACGAACCCTATTCAAAATGGGCGTAATTGTGTGTGTGTGTGTGTGTGTGTGTGTGTGTTCCTCCATCTTCTCACTCGTCGCCGACAACTTCGTTCTAGTCATTCACCACATATTTTCTACAGAGAAAAACTGCGCAAGTTCGTTCTTCGTTACATTCCGTTTACAAGCGGTTCATTTTAATAGTCAATGTATAAAAAGGTACATCAAAAATAGCTACTGTCAAAATGAACAAAAAGTGAACGCGCGTTATCTCGGTAACCTCTGACCCGATTGCGCCCATTTTGAATAGGGTTCGTCATGGGTCCATATGCAATGTTTATGCCAAGTTTGGTCACCCTATGTCATTGCGTTCGAGAGTTATGGTGCAAACGGACGGACGTTATGGTGCAAACGGCGCACGGACAGAATGTGTGATTCCATAAGCTCTCCTAGGGCGAGCTAAAAATTTGGAATTCAATGTTAGGTAAAAGCTGTATATAAATATGTGTATACTACCTAAGCGTTTAAATATTAACAATTCTGACACCATTTAACATTAAATTTAATAGTGAAATCAGATATTATGGAAAACTTACTGCTTCTATGCATTCATAATTTCCTACAATATTAAAATAAAAATATTGCTTCTACCACTCATTGCTATGTATATTTTACTGCTTTTATCAAATGTAAACTACATTTTATAGTTTAAAATATTAGAAATTGCTTCTATCAAATGTTACTGCTTTAAGCTTTTTCTTTTACCTTTACGGATTATAATTATGGGAGTCATTGCAACGGATTACTATACTCGCAGCCATTACGTTATTTCCGTATGTGTGCACATTTTTCCCCAAAGCTGTGTACAGGGTAGCCTTCACTAGGGCGAGCTTTCTGTTACGGCTTGCCGTTCATTTTTATACACTATGTGCAACATATCATTCTCGTTGCCCCTTCTTACACTTAGACCACTAAATCGCACCCTTCGGTCCTCACCGCGGTGCGATTTCGTGATTAGGCACGAAAGCGCACCCATACAATCTTAGCGCACCAATGCGGACAGTATGGTTGCGCTTTCGGGACGAATCAGGAAACCGCACCGGTGCGAACAAAGGTTTGAGCTTTTGAGACGAATCACGAAACTGCATCGCCGAGGGTGCGCTTTCGTGATCTAAGTTCTCCTTACCCGCAGGCAAGAAGAATGCGCTAAACGAGCGGAGCGGTGAAGAACAATTAAGGCGATCTCCAATCTTTTCAAATATGAAGTTTACATAAAATGGTAAATGGTAGCACATACAGCCCGATTTTTCACTTAGTTATAAACATCTTCACTATAAATACAACAGCAACCATTTCTTGAACAGTGCAATGGTGTGAATAATCTGCATTCATAAGTATTTCTTCGGTTAAAAATGCCAACTTTGTTGTTGCATTACGATATTTTGTCCATAGTCTCTAAACTTAACAACTGTACTTGCAAATTGGGTCTGAAAAATAATTTATACTAATGAAATGCAGCAAAGGAGGAATTCATGTGGTCGACGTAGATGCATATGAAAGTTTTGAGAATAAATTGAGTGCGTAGAAGCTAGGACAAAAAATGAATGAAATTCCTCCGAGTTGACTATTAGAGTAGGTAATCATGTATGCTAATAGGAATTATGTATTGAAGAGGGGAGAGAGAGACACTAGAAACTTTAAAAGTGATAAGTAGGATGAAGGATTGGCTGGAGATGGAGGAGAAACGAAGACGGACACATTTCACGTTGAAATCTCTGAAAGACTACTTGGATGGAATCTGCCTATCTCCTACTCGCTGGTCGTTAGAGGAAGCACAAGTACATAACACGTAGCCAAGCCACTGCATTACTTAGACGGTTCTAGGCGACTAGTAGCCATAGGCGGATACTAGCCATGACGTTTAGTTTCCAGCGGCGATTAGATCCCGTTCGG
>JAAAYG020000009.1:266571-277696 GCA_009936455.2 Tomocerus minor
TTGGTGTTTGGAACTGAAGTATTTGTAAAAGCAAATGAAGAGAGTGACCTGAGAACCTTATTACAGGACTGAGAGAGCATCGAGGCACATAAAAGCCAGGGACATTAAGAAGTGTAGGATATTTCGAGGATAGTTTGTGATGTGTTTTAAGTCGTAGCTCCTAAAGTTGAGCTAAGTACATATCGTTGGATGCGTGGCCCCTATAGATCACAGAGCTCAGACAGATAGCTAATAGTGAGCATTAAGCCAAGTTGTTGGAGAGATAGTTGAGCTGAGTGAGGTTCACAGAGTATAACTAAATCTCGTCGCGTCTTCTCAAAGAAGCATTTTGTCTGGTGGAGAAGGAAATTGGTTTCGCTCGAACGAGTGTGCGACTTCTCGACGAGCCAACGAAAACATTTGCGGCCCTTTTTCCACATCATGTTAATCTATCCTTGTTAATTTATGTTAGGCTAACAACAGAATGCATTCTTTAATCTATATTTATTTCTCTAGAGTTTTCCTAAGCAAAGGAACCGTGTCTCCGCTAATCATGCCCGACCGTAAATTCCCTCCGAAAAAAATGACACTCTGTCCTTTTTGCATCACATACTTAGGTACGTGGCCTGCTCTCCTTGGCCTAGGTACTGTGCTCCCCAACTCAACTCCCGCATTATCTATTTCTCCTCTATATGCATCTCCTTATTCATTTGCACATGCACCACTATCACTCACTATAATGCTACTTGGGTAAGTAGCAATAAGAAATGCAACGTACGTGCATAAAATCATCTATTTACATACTGCATATTCATATAGCTCCCGTCGCATTATTTTTAAGCTCCCTTGCCCATTTTTATTGGGAGGAAGGATTCCTATGAAAATCCCTCGGTAAATACAAGCATTAATGTTTTGATGAATACTCGCATTTCTAACATCATGCTCAAATAAAGATAATAATTACAATGAATTGATGATAATTTTCTTAAATTAGATGCGGAACGGTAAAGGAAGTATGAAGCTCATGATTATTTCCTAGGATTTCCCAAAGTTCTCTATATTGCCTATATAGCTATTGGGTTTTGAGACGAGCCTATGAAAATAGTGTCATGATCATGAGTGCAGATTTGATGACACATGGAAAATTCTTATCCACCTACATGCACACAAGGCTTATTTTTTTCTTGTAAAAGGCAAGGAGGATATGAGGGAGTCTAGTAAAGGTAACCGCATTAAAAATGAAGCTCATCACATCTTATTAAGAACATCCCACCGTTTGAGTGTCTAGAGTTGTAAATCACATCTTGTCTTTGCTTATTTACATGGTTGAGTTTGCATTTCACTAACTGAGCATTAGTTGAACATATAATGTCTGTTTAATTTTAATAAAGTGTACTAGGTTGTTTATGTTTAGAATTGTGAGTGAGTCGGATGTGTTTTTAGAGTGTTGGTTGGTTGTAAGTTCTTCCGTCATCCTCGCTGTCACATTGCAATTGAATTGAATTCAGTCGCAATCAACATAAAGGAAACGAAGCTTAAAGGCCATAACTTACATGAAAGATAGGAAGAAGAGGCGAGGTAGCTAATGCAAACAAACCTCATTACCGAAATAAACTCTATCGAGTAAAGTCAGGAGTCAAAGGAATTGCCTGCACTAAATTGTCTGTCCGTAATAATCTTGGGAGTCAGGACATGATGTAGGAACATGTCCTCGACAGATCTCCTTTTAATATTGCGAGGAGGAAAGAGAGGGAAATCAGATGGAGCTGAACTCCTATCAGCAGCATCATCATTGTCATCATGATCATCAACCAACATTAACCAACCCTCATCAACATCAACAACCACAAACACTGTTCTCTATGAATACCTTCGCTCACTCTTTTTCCTCACTTCACCGCTTTTATAGCATTCATAATATATTTACATTTAGCAGTGCAGACACACACACACGGAGAGAGAACTGAGAATTACGGATAGCTAATGCCTGAAGATGCCTGAACCTAATTTTTATTTACTGACTCACTAACTGAGACTGATTGTGAGTTAAAACGTATTATGGCACAGATAGGGATAGCTACATTCAAGCCTTGTTTGACAAACGTTGTTAGCCATTGTGTACACAGACAGAGATGTTTTCTTAGCCACATCTTCCACTTCACAGTCCAACTGTGTTTAAGGAGTAAGTAGTTGAACATTATAATATATCAAGTGTACTAGGTATGCAGGCTCAAGAATTAAAGATGCTATTGAAAATGTAAGTATATACGTACTTACTCTCACTATCTCCGTTTCCCGTCTAAATGTTTCTGTTTGCTAATCGTAAGGTTGCCTGCTCTCAAAGCCCATTCCTAACCTCAAATGAGGCAAATGATAAACACACATTCATCTCTATACAGTCAAGTCAAGACAAGAGTCCTGAATGCACAGAGCTGTCTCCAACATGTGAAGCCACTAACTGAAATGTCATCTGCTGTGTCGTCCCCATTAAAATCCATCAGCTCACATACTAATATTTATGATTCCGTGGAAACATACTACGTAAATGAAATTCAATGGAAATACTTGCTTACTAACGCATGTAAAATTACTCTCGATCATTCTTCTTTCCTGTACAGATGCTTCTTCCACTTATCCTACTCATTCTGATACAATTCCATAAAACTATTTATCATTTCCTTATTTGTATAGACGATTAAAATATTATATGATATAATTCAACTCCGCTTTTAATTTCTTTACTTTGTTTTAAATGATTACCATTTAGATATATCTAGATTTAATTCAAGAGATGCAATTTCCTAGTCATATTTTTTAATTTGAGCTTAGTAATTGTTATTGGAAACCATGATATTCAGTTGTAATATTGGAATACAAATTAACTAGATAGTAGTAATACTTTGTAAAGCATAGCAAGAACATTGCTAGTTTGGATAAATAAATGCTAAAGGATGAACAATTTGGATGAGGTGCCAATTATGGATGCATAATGATGAGTATTTATTATTTTTAGTATTCAGTGGAATGATTAGTCAAGTTATTATTGTATGAAGGAATAAATAAGGTAATGAAAGGTTGCTGCAAGAGAATTGACTTCCAAAATCTGTACAACTTTTATTCAAAACTGGCCCTCTTGTTCCTTTCATTCGTTAATGTTTTGTTTTTCTACAGCAGCCTCCGTAATACATACATTAGTGTATAGTAGATTAGGGCGATAGAGTACAATAACTTATTGTTATCTAATATTTAAGGTTCCTGTCGTAATACTCAATACTTATATACTTACATAGAATTACATAACTACATATTAGGATACATTAGATAACATAGTACACAATAGAATAGCATGGCTACGTACATAGGTACATACATAGATTACAATACAACAATACAAATAGAAATAACATATTATGCGTGTGCAATTGCTTGCACTAGTTAATGAGTCGATCTCATTTCATTAGCAAGAATAAGACGAGGAGCGAGTGAGTGACTGACGATCCGCTATTAAATCTATCTCCCCCTTTCGCTACGCATCAATTCACATTTTTATTTACATTACATAATACACGATTATCTTCCATCTTCCTCCCTCCTCTACTTATTCGGCATTCTACTCCGTCCAACTTTGATTTGTTACTCTTTGTTAGCTCCGTTTACCTCTATTCTTTTCTACTAGTAAATAGTACCATTACTTTCATCTATACTACAACAATACGATTTTCTCAGACGATACGAATCTTTTCAACTATGACTACAGACACAGATTAGA
Organism: Tomocerus minor; assembly: GCA_009936455.2. NCBI lineage: Eukaryota > Metazoa > Arthropoda > Collembola > Entomobryomorpha > Tomoceridae > Tomocerus > Tomocerus minor. The sequence goes on from JAAAYG020000009.1 coordinate 270,320, forward strand.
ATACCAAATACTGCAAGTAACTACACACAATACAGTATACAATGCTGTAGACACACATCCGAAACAGAACAGATAGATAGCCTTTTTGTGTCGTACATCCTGAACGGCTACTTTTCTGGCAGAGGAGAGATTACAATGATGCAAGACATTTTAATCCTACAACATTCACGTACAATAACGCTTACTTAAAATGGATACACATATAATTTTATTTTCATCATGAGATTCAAGAGAGTATGGTAATTCACAATGTGGCTTGGCTTCAATATTGAATTCATCCGACACATTTCACTATTTAATTTTGACTACTACTACTATTTGTTGCTTTAACATTCTACTTACTAACTTCCTTTTACTTTACATAATTATGTACTATTACTTTTGTCACACTCTAAACATTTTACCCTTCCTTCCATGCACACTCTTAATGCAAATCTTATCTTTTTCACCTTTTACCTAATTAGTTTCATTCTCTGCCTTGTAGTTCCTCTTATCGTTGCTAAAGTTAATTTTATCAAGTAGTTACTAGCCAACTTTATTTTATAATTAGTTAATTGTATTTAAGTATGCAGACTACAAACTCTCGTCAACTTTAGTATAACTATAAAATTTGCAACAAAATACTTATATATATACCTTAATTTAAATTAGCTTTGGACTTCAACTCTCTCTCTCTTTCGAATACAAATTATAAGCACTTTTCTGTTAACTAGATACCCAGATAATATAGCAAAAAATGGTAGCAATTGAAATTGTATGTGTTAACGTATAGCAACCCATAGCCCTTCATACATCTATGGAATTTCCAATATTTTTTGATGTCCACATAACTAACACTGAAGGCATTTAGAATATTTAGAATTATCGGGAGTTTTGGATATTCTCATTACATTACAATGAACTTTATAAAATATCAAAATGCTTTCCTATGTCACTTTGAATAGCACAGCTTTGAAACGTGGGACTTTTTAGTGGCCGAGTAAGTGAGTTTATATAAAGGATAGCACAGTTTAGAGTTGGATTAAATAATCTAACTTAAGGATGTAGTAGACAACATAATCTCATAAGACAAAACAAAAGTGTTCTATAAGAGATGGGCATATTAATTTTAAGTATGGAATGGGTTCTTCAAGATTTTGCCTATGCGTGTGCGTTGAGGTTATGGCTAAAGGCCATTTCAATACATCTACAGATTACCTATTTCTACAAATAGCATGAAACAGTTTAGAATCATAATAAGCATTTATTATCACCGGTATACAGCACGGCTAATATGTAATATCCTTCAGAAATAATAATATTATATAAGGATTAGATTATTCGGGATTAAGAGTATGGCAAGTATGGCAATAGATAACGCTCTTATACATAGAAATATTACAGGCCTTTCGTTTCAGCTATTCTCCAAGGGTCACTGAGTGCTAGACAATTAAATTAAATAGCAGAAGGGGCTAAAGTAGACTGGAGTCAAATGGGCAGAATGACTGCAACCCTTTTTCCTTATAGATCAGAATCCGAGAGCCTATTCTTTCTCTCTCTTCCTTCTTTTGTTTGAACACTGATTTGTTTAAGAATACCTGTAGACAGGGTTGCAATGGATAAGGCTGGCTGGGGCTGCTTTCCGAAGGAAAGGAAGCAAGAAGGGAGTTGTTATTTTATGATCTTTTTATTATTCCGACTCCTTCGCTACGTTAGTCGAATCTTTAGAAGGGAGGAGCCTAGCCACAAAACCTACTCCCATTTTGATGTTATCCCTTCCACACAAACTTATACCATATTTCTTCATTGTATAAATCATCTAAAAACCGTAGGTAATCAATCCGATTTAAATTAATCCTCCAATATTTTTGTATAGGCAAAATCTCTGTGATGAAATATAAAGTGTGAATGAATAAGTGATAACTGTAGTAGTCATGCTCTAAATTTTGATATAATTCTTCCACTATTTCTATGAAATGAATGACAGAGAATAAGATTGGAATTTATGCACCCATGCATCTAGGTAACAAGGTAAAAAACCATTAGAGGCGTCTGTACTAGTTAGGGAAGGAAAGTCACCAATTCAGGGCTCCTTTAATGCTCAAGATTATCCAAAAGAAACTTTGTCGCACATATTTCATACTTTTGTGACTGGGACTGCATTAGCCAAAACCTCGTCGAATTCCTACGTAGCTAATGTGTACGGATTTTGTGGGGATGACTTTAATACAATGAAGTTAAGGCTGACAATAACTCACACTAAACAATGAGCTTTCGGTGGGGAAAGACCCATGCCACATTACACCTAATCTTCCTCAGAGTTCTGATAGCACAATAAGCTTAACTCATGTAATTCCGATGTGAAAAGCTGCATACAGCATTTACTTAGTCCTTATGCTCTAAAAGTCTATATCCCAAGGCATATTCTCTCTATATGTAGACATATTATGTGCATACATACATAAATATGCATAACGAGTTAGGGAATGAATGTGGTGGCATTTACTTAACAACCCCTTGCTTGCGTTTATTTTCTTATGCAAAAGATATAAGTCAATTTTGAGATTCTTATGGAGTGGCAGTTTCGTTGTCGACTAATGTCATTCCCACAGTTCCGTCGGGGAATTCGATTTGGTTCGGTAAAAATGCTGTAACAGCAATTCCGCAGGACACAAATGGTAATAGCACATCACAGCTAGCCAATAGCATGAAATGGTGTTTGTAAGAGCTGCCTTTTTATTCCAACCTGTGAAATATTAATGCTGTGTAAAATTGCATAGTCACTAAACTTATTTCTAATCTAAGGCATTTTAGCAGAGTACTACAAATGATAGCCTTTATTCTCACTCTGTCTACAACGCTTTTTAAATTGGGAAAACTCCTAATAATATTTGCATACGACCAATGAGAGAATATTCTTTTGGAAGCTTATAATAGTATTGGCAGTGTTGAGGGTGGTAATTGTGGCTTTTACTTTGCGTAGGTTAAGTCTGCATTAGAATAAAGACCCTTGAGGCCCAGGATGTGGCTTTTGTCTAATTGGAAGCTGTATGCTTAATGATAGGGCAAGGGCAGGGTAGTCCCTTGATATCCATTGCATATACGTCTGATACTTTGAGAAAAGTATTTTCTTGTATATGTACAGTGCATAGTTACATTAGCTGTGCCGTATGTATGCCTATGTCTATAACTATACCTAACAGTCTCAAATGGAACCATCGACCAAAGCTACAACATCACATTACAGAAAAAAGCATTTTGCTATCACTCAGGATGATCCAGCCAATAATATGCTACAGCAATGGTGTACTTTGTAAGGGTGCTTGTATAATTATTTAATTAATATTTATCATTAGTAGAACATAATTAGTGAATTAGTAACATGATAAAGTAAAACGCCCAGTATTGTATATTGTAGAAACTAAGTCAGGTTTAAAAATTAATAACATCCTTAGCACTAATTCCACTAGCTACAGATTAATATACGCAACACAACACATTTTTCAGTGTACAAAAGGCGATGTGAATATCTCCATCGTCTACTAACAATAAGAATAATAATACTGATTTTTCGAGACCAAAACTACAGCGCTCGCACAGTAAGTACTCTCTACTCTTTTGAAATTATGACACGACTCTAATAAAATCATCATCTGTGACACAGACTACAAATCGTTTCAAATAAATAACCATTCATACACAACTCGAGCAAAATCATATAATTTGTAGCATCTGTATACTATGTATTGTAAGTAGGCCAAGAAAATGAAGTCGAGAAACTTTTGATAGCTTTTTTAAAATTTAGTTGGTCTTCCTTTTAGGGCACCAGTAAAATAAACGCATTTGTGTTGTATCATTTAAACTTCAGTCAAAAACACCACAACTAATTATAACACAACTTGCAATTAAATACTTGCTTGATTTTCAAGCAGTCACGTTAAACAATTACATCATAAGTATTTATTTATCGAGGTACAGGTAGTTTGTTTATAAACATTATTAGTATTATATGGTTATACATTCCTCATCCATCCATCCATACATTCGTCAATACAGACAGGCAGATAGTCAGTCACTCGACAACACAAACATTTAACTATTCTTTGGATGAGGCTAATATACGTGAGAAATACTCACTTCGTCAACGTCAAAATTGTTTGCAAGATTGCGTGAAAGTGATATTGGCATGTTATAATATACATCCTTACTTAATGCTAATTAATTTATTCTATAGATGCTACACACATACTCTACTCTACAGCATATCTTAGTAACCTATGTAAATTAGATGACTCCTTGTTGAAGTAAGATCCTCACTTACTTTCATTGGTAAAATACAACAATACTGAATATCTTTCTGTTTCTCCCCATTTCAGATTCACTTTTATAAAGTCTGTCAATCTTATTCGTAGCTACATATTATGGGTAGTCTGATTATCTTTCCGTCTATGAATTCCTGGTTAAAATTAAATATATATTCAACGACACGTCCCTATCTGTAGTACTAGCAATAAATAGTATCATAAGTAGTATAAGTACCTACAGAATAGTAAATAAATTCACCTGTACGCAATTACTGATATACTTATGTTTAGACTAAATGCCTATTGATGAGTAATAGTGTACGTTCATTATCTACACTCTCTGTATGGTACTAATTTATGACGGCAGATCCCAAATACACCTGCGGTCCTTTCTTACTTATTTCCAAGTACGTACTCTATATGTTCAGACATTAATTAATAGAAATAATTCAATAGTAACGACCTAACGACACTAACTAACAGTGTAACATCAGCATAATAATATTAATGCCTAAGTAAATAGTACGACACGAAAACTGACTGTTAAATTGCATTCACGAAATGTTACTCTAGTTTTAATTAAGTAAAACTGTAGGCAGGCATGGGCAAAACTGTCAGCGCAAAGCTGCACAGCACTAATTGCAAGTCTGGGGGTGCTTTGCCTCATTACTATGGTGAAGGTAGGTCGTTTGTCCTAAAGTTTTAGTACTGCTATTGGTAGATTAACAGATGTGTAGGAATATTTCATGGTTTAAGGCTCATAAAAATATTATATCAGGAATATGGAAGTACAAGGTACGCATTACCGTTACATAATATCAAGTAATAATATACGAATCTTATGTATATTTTTCAGTTTAAATATATAGTAAAGTAAATAGCATAGTATAAATTAAAAGAAATATAAAAAGTATCTGTAAATGTGCATGTAATGTTTGTATTCGCTTTTAGAATTCACACGGGAGTTCAACATCCGTACACCTAGCAATAATTGTAATGAATTAAATACTATTTAGCGTGGGAACAAACATTTTTGGTGTGCCGTGCAACATACAATTAGATATTCAGATCTACTAAAGTAAGAAATGTTAGAATAGCTCATATAAAGAAATCAGGTTTAATAGATTGGTGTTAAGAATTTAAGGGACACTTTTCCAGGACAGTGTCGCACTTAGGAAAAAAGTCGTCTACTATTTATGCCAGCAATATATTTGTTCCATGCAAAAAATGAGGTGAAGTTATATCAACCAGAGTATTGAGTAGGCACTAGGCTTTGCTTTGCCATAAATAAATCTCGTCTCAGCCCTCCTCCTAATCCCAGCCCTGCAAGTGCATACATATCAAAAAAGATAATAATGACTCTTAAAGCAATTTGCACACTATTGGAGTGACGAAATTTAATAAAGGCAAAAAATGACGTTTTAACAGCCAAGAGAGCTGTTAAACTGTCAAACATACTATGTAAATAGTTAATAATGGCTGTTTACTTAGGAGTCAGTTCTTTAGATTAGCTAAGCGAAAAAGGATTAAACTATTTTAAAATATCCCATCTTAAATTAACACTAAAGTAGTAAAAACCTATGGTAATTACCAGAAATGGCTGATATAGACTGAAAAAGATGCAAGTTCATTCAGTGCTGCTCTAATTATCGAAAAACACTACAGTCTATAGAATACAATAAATTGTTTATGGTAAATGCACTACATTTGTGAATATTGTAGAGGATGCGTACTTTGTATGTAATAACAGAAAGATAATTATTACCCAGTACTAAGTTTATATTCTTCCTTTTTCTCCTTGCACATGGCCCAGAAATATTAGCAATTCGCTATATTTTTTTACCTTTCTAAGCTAAATGAATTTAATACTGTAGCCACTTAGAGATAGTAGCCCGTTGTATGTAAATTACACTTTATGGTATAAGATTATCTATAATCTATATTATTTAATCGTAAAATGTAAAATCTGATTGTATACCGGTAGTGTAATTAATTTTTTCACAGCTGTTTATATTCTATAGGTTGAGATTTGAGTTGAGTTGTTGAAATATATTCTTGCATGTATACATTGCTATGCATCGTAGTTGATAACTACTAGCTCAGTATGAGACATTCTGTATTTATCCACGAGTCCAATGGTCTGATTAGCATTCGAAAGATGAGAACACTGCCGAATATCAGTAAGAACACGAAAAACTAGATTTCCAGAATTGAATTTGAGCTGCAGCCCTATTCGCTATTCCATGAGTCAGACAGAATATCCCGAATCAATCCGTTCCAATTTCCAAGTCAAAGGGCAGTTGTAGAGGAGAGTTCCGAATGGGAAGTCTGTAGCGACGAGACGACACGCAAAGTACAAGGATCCAGTTTTCTATTGAGATGGCATTGCATTGAGTTTTGTGGTAGTAACCGGAGAGAGGGCAATTGGAGGAGGTCGGAGGTAGTAAAGAGTTGGGAGGAAGTGGGTCCGTCGGCCTAATGTGTGGAGGGAGGAGATTCCGAAGTGAGATTGATGGGCGAGTGGGAGGACTGTGATGACGAGGCTGGGGAAGAGATGTGATAAGAAGCGGCGGCTGCCGCTGCGGCCGAACTCATGTCCATCTGACTCTGAGCCCGTTTCTTGAGGAGTCCCAAGTCATGAGCGCTCTCCAAGAAAGATTTGTGCGCCGAAAGGATCTTGGCTGACTCGACATCCTTCTTCAGTTCTTCCATGTCACGCTTTAATTTGGCTCGCCGGTTTTGGAACCATGTTATCACCTGCAAAGCAACCAAAGAGAAATCCTTAGTTAAGGAATTCAACTTAAACGGAGAAAAAATATCTCATAATTTACTCATTAGCATAAATATGAACAATTTCTGATTTAAGAATTTGTTAGAATTATTTTCCATTTTTAATAGGGCCTAATTGCTATAAGTAACTACAGAGATTGATGCTGAGAAAGAGTCCTTCAGCTATTTTGGTAAAGAGATAATTCTTCTCATCTGTCAGACGAATGCCAACTATTTCGTCTTCAAACTTAATCACACGTCAAATAGACAGAAGTGCAGTGACGATGTCACGCTATGCTAAGCAATTCGCATCGACATGCATTGC
>JAAAYG020000009.1:277796-291995 GCA_009936455.2 Tomocerus minor
TTAATCACACGTCAAATAGACAGAAGTGCAGTGACGATGTCACGCTATGCTAAGCAATTCGCATCGACATGCATTGCATGAATGGCAGTGGAGCCCAATGGCAAAGATGATAAAAAAGATTGAGCTTGAAAGAGGACTTTGCCAAACAGGATGTAAAATCCGCTTGAAACAGAATTCATTTTCAATAGCTAGTCGCTGTCTAGGCTAAACCATTTGAAATTAAGATAATAAGACAGCAGAAGGACACCAAATGAAAATGCTGAAATGAAAGGGAAGCCGATTTTGGCAAATTATAGCTTGAACGATACTCTACCGCATCGGTTGAAAGATCTTATCGATACGGTCATATAATGGAGGAAGGGGATTGCAAAACGAAATCCTTATACGATTTATCTTATTAGAAATTGTCTGCACTATCAGACATGTCTACGGCTAAAGGACTCTTCTATAAACTGTCGAACTCTCGTTACCAAAATTACCATTTTGTGCAAAACAGATTGTGTAGCATAAAAGCACATCCCATTCTCATTATATAAGTATGTAGGCATATCATTTGTTTTTGAAGCGTTCTAAGCATGGCCACTTGAGCTCAGACTTAGCTCCAATTGAACTAACAATAAAGCAGTGAAGTGTAAAGTGAATGAACGGACGTAATTGAAGTCTGCTAACACAAAGGTTAATGTTGAAAAAATGGTTTCCATTAATTATTATTATTCTTGATTTTATTATCTGTCAGTATGATAATGAAGGATGAAAGTGTTTATGCTCTTCTTGAAATGAGCTCCAAGAGAATTCCTTAGGTTTATGTACGCAAAAAAAGCAATAATACTCCATAGGTTATTTAGGTTAAAGTTAATGAGGCTGAAAAAGGATAGCTCGGATTCGAATCATCTCCCATTTGAATAAAGTGAGGAAATGCTCTTTGCATCATTTCAACAAATCCTTTCCTTATTACTCAGAGCTAAACGTTATTATAATGTAATAATAAATGGCTGAGAGCTATAGGGAATTGTAGTTAATATGAGATTTAAAAGGATTTCAGAGATGATTGCTTGGCAGCAGGTGCGAGGCTGTATAGTCCAGACTAAAACAGACTAGAAATTCTAGCATGAAGCGAGTGGGATCACAAGTGACTTCCAATTACCACTTTTTGATGGGTTATGTGAGTGCTCTGCTGAGTCCAACATTATCCCTTCGACTACGGATATCTGTGAAAGCATTTATCTGTAGACGTTCGTTAAGGAAGCACAGCTTGTGCCCTAAGAATCTTCTGTAGCCAAATTACTACACGCATGCGAGAGAGAGAGAGAGAAGGGAAACGTGATGCGTTCTGGATCCCGCGAGTAGAACTGGATAGTTAGGAACACCGAGCAACTGTCTATTCCTCCCTGTTTTTCAATTTGTGTCTCACTAATGACTTAAAATCAAGAGAGAAAGTTTTCCAAGGAAAATCCTTAATGCCAACAAATGCAACCTGGATGTGACGCCAATAAAAAAGCTGAATTTCCATTTTTCCGCATTAGACACTGGATAAAAGGATGCTAGATGCCAGTAGTACTAGAGAGAATTGATAGGCACATAATTACTGCTAGCATGCAACTATTTAAAATGTCAGACAACTTAGGAATGTAGCCTTCCCATAATAAAAGAAAAGTGCTCTGCGTAATGTCTCAAATAAAACTATTTCTTTATCACATTATAAACCGCAACTATCTGAAAATGGTTATGAACATTAAATAATATTGCTCCTCAGATAGCTATGCAGATAAGGACGTCTATGCACCATTACTGCCGAGGAACTTTTCTTCTGTATTTATGCCTACTAATTGCTTTGTAGACTCAGCGTTAGCAATACAATAACGATCTAACCACCTTTTAACTTATTGTGAAATCTTTCGGCAGGCTTCAAACACTTTTCTCACTGTCCGTGTCCGTCGAATAACTTAACTAGATAGGCGCAAATCAAAATGCAACCTTCCTACATAGAAATAAATGCTGTACTTTCTCAGACAAAGTACATTCGTGTGTGTGTGTGTGTTTTGCGAGTGTAGCTTCTATGCATGTATCTACAATGCAATGAGAGAATCTCGCTCTCGACTTCAATTCAATTCTAACAATAAATGCAAGCTATAATCTGAACAAGGCAATTAAGCACAATACAAAGTAACAAGTAACAACTACATTTCCATCCTTTCAATTCACTGCAAATGCTTAAATTCAAGTCATAGTCAATAGGCTGCGAGCCAAATAAACTCGTCCAAATAAATGGAATAGTAACTAACACAAATTCTCTGTTATAGTTTCTATTTATCCTCCTTGTCGGCAAATTTTAACAGTGAGTATAGCTTATCTTTCTATGTAGCCAGGTACTTGTTCCAAATGCTATCGGAATGAATTATCATTCTCCTCTTTTAATATACCTACCCATAATACCTATCTACTCACCTATATGTATAGCACATGTTATTTGTTAATGTTGGGGAAAATAATAAAACTGGAAAGTAAAAAATAATGTTTATTATCCATCTAAGGATATATACGTGCGCTTAACAAAAGCTCTTGTCACCTGTCATACTTTCATCAACTCTAAGCACTTTGATGAACACTTCCCCTAAAGTGCTGACTTTATTTATATTTACTCTATAGCTATTCACTAGAGCCCTCATTCCCTAACTTTTGACTTCATTTCAAAGCAATTATGGTTAAAATGTTTATTTAAATAATTTAATTGAGCGAAAAAGTACTGAACTCATGTTCCTCACTATAGAAATATTAATATGTAACTAGTATTTATGATTCTTTGTATTGTACAATTATATGCTCAACTTAAATATAAAGGATAGGTATGCGTATAAAAATATTTACATACTTATTTATTTATATTCATCATAGCATCAAAGGTCCGACAAAGGTAGCTTTACTGTTGTTCGTTTCAGAGTGTCTAATGGACATACTAATAAGTTTTACACCTTAAACGTTAAGTAGAAACTCAATGAAGCGTACTATTACTACTAATTGCAACAGAAGGCTCCATATAAATATTTTCTTATGTATCTAGGTGAATACATTGGCACTTAAATATCTATTTGACATATGCGTGGTTGTTATTGGAAATAAACTTGGACAGACAGGAGAGAGAGAGGCTCTTATTGGCTTGTTACTTTGTAAGTGTAATAACTTTGTCCTGTTCAGCAAGTAATTCAGCTACAGTTTACTAATCTGCTGTCTTGCTGTAAATGTAAAAGGACTTGTTTCGACAAAATAAAAGGTCTGTGAAATAAAAGTCACGTAATTGTAAGTGGGCACCTTGGCATATTATTTGGTAGTGCAGAAAGGCAAATTGCTCCTTATATTTCTAGCAAAGCTATTCTAGAAATACGAAATGAAAATGCAAAGTAAACAACTAAGTAGCTGTTGACAACAGTCTATAAAGTAGTACAATAGTTATAAAATTTGTTTGACCGCAGGAATTGGGATTTCAGTTATTCTGTTAGTAGTAGGCCAAGTAAACTATTGACCTGTGTAGTGTATTTTGCCTCATAACTCGCCTAAATCATCAATTAAATTGACTATGGCAAATGCATATGGGCGGAATTGTATTAGTTGGTAGAAATGTGAGAAAAGTTATATTACAGTGTGAAATGAAATAGATTAGGTGACTGACCTGGGCATTTGTAAGTCCTAATTGTTGGGCAATATCGTCCCGGTCGGCTGGCGACAAGTACTTTTGGTATAGGAATCTTTTCTCTAGTTCGAAGATTTGGTGATTTGTAAAGGCCGTGCGAGATTTTCTCTTCTTCTTTGGTGGCTGCCGGGAGTTGAAATGTTGCTGAGAGTTTCCGTGACCTCCATGCTCTGAAATCAAATGAAATAATATAGGTTATCAATTTCTGTGGAAAAATTTCATAGGTGAACAGCATAAGGTTCTTATAAATTAAATCTCATAGGCGCTAATCATATGGAATGAGAGGGTTTCTAAGGATAGACTCAAGTGGGTATTTATAGTTTGGGATTGGAATTATTGGAAATAAAGAATCCTATTAGAGAGATGATTGGAGCAGTTATTTTGGGTGATCCCTTATGCTCCTTCTGTTGCCCTTCAATAAAATGTTCTAGATTTTCCTGCACATGGAATCTGTTATATATTTATCTAGGATTTAGAAAGAGGTGTAGGAGCAACAGATGGAGCATAATTTTTATTTAGTATTAAGTAGCGCATGACACCATAGTTTGGTTGGCACTCTATAATTTAGCTTAAATATCTACATATACGTCGAGGAAATCAAATGAAAAGAGTTTAGGGATCGTTCGTTGGCTACTGCTGCTTATGATGCTGTCTAAGTAAGTTACGAAACTTCCGATCAAGAGTATCTAGTGTCTGAGTTTGCATTATTGCACAAGTACGCAATGGGGATTAGCGATGTAAATGAAAGGCAGGGACGTTGGGCATAAGAAGATGGGCTTGTGGTGAGTGTCGATAGGATGAACCTGAGGAACAAGTCGGAACAAGAGGCAGAAAGTGGTAGGTAGCTGTGAATTTATTGGATGTGCCCCTGAAAGAATTTTTTTGACCTTTTAGCTGTGAGTGAAGATTGTCTGGCGTGCTGTTGATGTGTCTCCTTTTGCCTCTTGCTTTTTGTCATGTTCAAGTTATTTAGTAAGCTGGGCTTATTGTTAGGTCTTGTTCAGAATACAATACCAGGAGGGCGGACCCACACCACAGCCGACTTTTATACACTTATAATCTGAATTTGAGTTGATGTATGAGTCCACCTACTTACTTATTCAAATTGAGCCTCTGCAACTAACTTGCTAGGACATAACATAACGGTCAGATAACTACCAACAGCTCACAATCAGTCAGACGGAATATCATAATATAAAATAACAAAATTACAATCCCCTTAGGCAAAGTATACAAACACAACATAAGTTGTCTTGCATCAGCAGAGCCCCTTCTTAGTGCACTCCACCACTACTGCACTATAATACTATTACTATATATATATAATATATATATATATTACTAGATATATATGTATATAATACGGGTACTACATTTAGATGATATAGTAGGCAGAATGAAATGCAAAATAGAGACGGAAAAGTTGCCTGCACATGAATATCCTTCCATCTGTACACACAGAGCTCAGATATTAATATTCTCCCTATGCTATCAGCTTTCAACTTATCTACCTGTACAAGTTGTTCAAATCCTTTGAAAATTACAGAGTAAGTTGAGCCGTTTGAGATCTGCACAACTTTACATAGCTACCTAAGCATCTTCAGATCATTCATGATTAAATGTGCAGCTCCCTTCTATGAATCATCATTAATTATCAACAAAGAAGCCCGACATCATAGAATCGCAGATGCATTTATTATTCTCTTCAATGCCAATGTAATGTGTAAATGAATTTTTATTATTCAGTTCAATCGCAATCCATCAATTTCATTCATTCTGTTTTCCTATCCTTCTTCAGCTATCTCCGACCTATGCTCCTCTCTACACTCCTTCCTAGACCAATTTTATTATGTATTATATCCAAATGCTAGCACTGTCTCATTCCTTTCTCTTTCTCCGCTTAATTACTTAAATTCGACACTATTTATCGCTACCTCTACACCTTGTCCCATTCCCTCGTCTTCTGCTTAAACGCATTTAATACTGAATAAGCATAGCTATATAAGGCTAGAAGAGTATACAGTATACACCTTCTTAATTAGTTCACTTTTAAAGAGACTGTCGAAGTCATTCGAGACAAAGTGACAACCCAAATAGACGACTTAATTTCATTAAAGCCTTTTATAAAATTTAAATAAGAAGGGACTGTAAACAAGGAATTTCATCCTGCTATACTCCTCAACACCTATGAACCCGTCTAATAACCTAAATAATTAATTTCTAGTATAGCATTTTTGTCTTCGAATTGTCAATTTAATATTTCACGTATTAAAGCCACTGACAGATCCATCAAAAAATAAATCAGGTCATTTATTTTGATTCCTTCGGAATTTATAACGAAAATAGAAAAGAGAAGCACGCGTTCCTGGAAAATTTTTGGTAATAATTGTGGTCAGTTAGTCTGCGTTGTTTTAAATCAGCTTAACGGATATCTTAGGTAGTTCCTTTACGGCACTAATAGCCTCAAACAAAAATTGACGTCTGCTTCTAAACCCTGATATTAGACATAGCACAGGCAAATAGTAATAGTTAATCACAGCATATATTATCAGTGTTTACTAGTACTAAATAGTAGACTAACAACGTATATCGTACATACACGATAGTGACATTAGGGAAGGTGAGCATGCACAGAAGAGACTTGGCGATGTGAGGGTAAAGCAAATTAAGGAAGGCAAATGGCAAATTTCTCACTGTCATCAATATTTCATCCCAGAGCAGGGTTTCTGAAGCTCGATGACGATGAGTTTGTAATAGTAATAAAAATTTTGCCTTCATCTTTTCACTGACGAATATATAATAAGCAGAACACCAGCACCTGAATAGACATTTATTACATATTAAACCCTACTGCCTGGAATAAAGTAACGTCTGTATTAGTATGCCCTGTGCTTTCATAGCAGTTTTCCTAGAGTTGTCATTATCATCATAGTTCAATTCATTATGAATAGAGGACTAGTATGTGGTCTACGAATGCGTCTACGGTTAAACCAGGAAAGTTATACAACTATATAGTATATAAATTGCATTTATGTGTAGCAGCCAACTACTATGAATAAGAGTATATTCTTGTTCAATTTATATTTAGAGCCATAAAATAAATTCTTATATAGAAGCTAACGTATAAATAGAAAGATTAAGGATGGGGAACATTGAGTTGAAAGCTCTAGTTAATAATCCTGTAATATAGTTGGCTGTAACCATAGTCATGTAAACAAATCCATCACAATTTATTCAATGGCGTGTCATGACTAAAGAATCCGATGAAGAGAGAAGAAAAGTCAAGTCAAGTCAACTTGTCGAATCAACGTGCAAGTGAACCTTGTATGCAAAATCTTTTATAATGAGCTATGTCTAAATTCACACACGAATTTTGAATAGACTTTGTACACACTGAATATCCTACCATGTATTTTAGTACAAGTATCTACAATATCATTCAACTGAGTTTAAAATAAAACGTAAAGGAATACTATACCTATAGAAACTTCACATACAAGATACAAGTAGTTAGTATCAAATAGTGCCAGACATGTGAGACAACTTCTTATAACTCGCTACCAGTGCTAACGATAAATAATAAGCATTATCAATTTGTGAAGCATATCAATCCACGTTCAACCATCCTACCAAAAAACCTCACATCACTTCATTACTTTCCGTCCTTTCGATTTATTCCAAAAATTCTCTCATCTCCATTTCGTCTGAATAGCTCTGGCGTGGTTGTTATCACTCTCACACCAAATCTCGTCACACTTTGCTTACTTATTGCTTTAGCTATTTAGTAAAATAGCTTGTGCATCAACTTGACGAGGGCAAGACCTTTTTTCCTTTCTGCTTATAATTTATGTTAAGGAGCTGACAAACCATTCTCATCTATACTAATCAACGTGTTAAACGTGGATGTGTGGTTTGACACCTCATTGTCTATGCTGAATTAATTACATGTGTCTTTCACTAAATTCCCTTATTGCAACTTAGCTATACATTTTATATTTTGTTTACCACAGAAGACATTAGCATACTATAAATAATCATCAGGCATAAATACCATGTAATTCTTATTTATTTACAATTGAAATTTCTATGCACTTTTCAAAAACCGGTACAAAATTGTATGCCTACATCTATGTGTACCAGATTACACAGAAAATTACAATTTACGACAATGCCTACAATTGTATTCCAAGTAATCACTAACGACTAAAAACTCTGTAAATTTAGGGGAAAAAGCAATAAATTAGATTATTATATTGGTCAATTGACAGGTTAATATTTATTGCTATATTTGTTGTAGGTATTATAATTTGATAACTTTCAATGATTAGAGTGTAATTACACAGTGAGTTGTATCTTATACCGTGCTCCTTTGAATTGCTCCACATAATATTCTATTGTGAACTTACTTATATGCACCTACACAACATATAGTTATACAATCTCATTCTGTCCAAAACACACCTAACTATTAAAGAAATTGCAATAACAATACCTTGTACAAATTATTTAACGAGAAAACAGTTGAACATTGTAAAACTTATTGCACCAATTACATAAATGTAGCAAAATAACTGCTTCATTCTCAACAATGAGGTTTCACTTTGTACTTCCTTGCATTCATTTTCTCAACACGACATCAAATTATACATTTATAACTGCTATTTATTGACAAGGAGAATCAGGCTTAAGTGGTGTATGAATTAAGACTTGCCAATTTACTTTGTTATTCAACTAGCTAGAAAATGCATATAACTATTTTTTTCTTTGTTTTTGCAAACTAAGAAAATGCATCAATTTACTAATGCATTATTAATTAGATCATTTAAATCAAATATGTAATCATGAATATTGAATTACAGTATATCGTTATTTAAATTGTTTATGGTATGTAGCATGAAGGAAGAATTGGCTCGAATTATTAAAGACTTAAATGGATCTAGCCACATTTGTTTCGCAGATAATGAATTTTGAGACACTTTTAGTATAACGAAATTTTATGTTGGAGAAGGAGTAAAGAGCAGACTGCAGTATATAATAGGGTTGAATCGTTGTTGGTTCTGAAAAAGGAGATTCGACAATATGTTAGGACTGACAAAAGGAGCTATACGAGAGGAGAGGATTCAGAGCGTCAGATAGAAAAAGTCCAAAACGCATGGCAAGGTAGACAAACGAAACAGGAGAGACTATACGATGGACAGAGAGCTGTGTAGTGCATTGAAATTGAGCGGAGGGTAGATAGAAGATTAGAGCAGAGTTAGTTTTTGATGGCGTAGAGTGAGCTCCGTTGATCACAGAGCATAGAGCGAATGTAAATTGGTGGAGTTGAAGTTGAACTGTACTGAAATGGATAGTATATGGAAATAGGGAAGAAAAGTTGAGTGAAGCTGTTAGTGGCGGAGCTGGCATGGCATGTCTGATGATTTGATAGCTTTAGCTTTGTAATTAGCCGGTGGGATTTGTACATGTGTACGAGGGATATGTGTGTTTATTGCTCCTATCTGTTATTTGTAGGACGTTATAGTATTTTCCAAGAGTGGCAGAGAATAGTGGCCAAGTGGCTAGATTTGACTTCTCGCCTTCCTGCCCTTCGTCGAACGGAGTGCAACAAAGTCAAGTCACCTGAACGTCTAATAGCCAAATGAGGGAGAAAAGGGAAAGAAAGGCAAGGCCGGAAGATGCCTGTCCATTTTTGACGAAGGTGTGTTGTGTTATGTGCTCGGATTAGGCACATTTATGTGCATTGCGTATGTAAAAAGTCTCTCAGGTAGACTCATTGTGTATCGTGTTGCGTAAACGTTGTATTTAGAGTAGTCTTTGTTTCTTTATTCAATTTGGAGAGAACATGGCTTAAAAACTCATCAAAGCAACACTGTTACTGTGAACTCGTCAACACCCTCCGAAACATTCCGACCTCAATGAAATCCCTCAGTTTTAATTTCCCTAATAATGAGCTGAAGGCCTTAAAACGAAACGGACAGGGACGACAGTCAGCAGGTAGGAAAAAAGAAGAGCGAACTGGACAGGATAATGGCTTGTAATGTGATAATATGCAATTCTAATGCGTGTCTACTTAACATCAAACACAAATGCATGAAATTTATAAAACGCAAAGAATACAGAGAAGTGAGGGGAACTTGGAGTTGAAGTTAGGTTCACAGTCCAAAGGCTCTCCTGCTTAATGCTTCATTCCACAGTCACATCACACTTATTAGTAATGCAATCGTAATAATGTATCTGACTAGTCAATACACAGACATGTCAGTCTGTCCATTCTAAATCAACCCACAACGAGACTCCGTGTGGGCATGAAATAAAAAAACACAGCAAAGGATAGGTTGACACTAAATTTTTCAATAGAAATAGAATTGTATATTAAATATTACATAGAGAAACTACTATGTCGCCTGCCATACTGCAATGTGAAGATACGCATTCACAGATAAAAAAAACACTCCCACACTTCTAATAAATGCACTAGATAACTTTTATAACCAATCCCTAATGCTTCGTACATATCCCAACGTTTTTCTACACTCTCTGCCTTGTTTTTTAGAATTGTATTCTACTTAGTTGCTCAGGAAGGTGCAGCCTGAGCTATTTACAACGAATGACAAACATGATACATAGTATCTTCAAAAAATGCTAACAATAAGTTTCCATAGAGCTCTGTGTAATGTTTGAAGGGTGGATGATCCCATTACCGGTTAGAAATTACTTAGGAAGTAATTTCCTTGATATATTTTTTTATTTACATTTTGGAGCTAGTTTGTGATATATGTACATAGGACTCTAATGTAAATTGAGTTTTGTTTAGTTTCAAGTTGAGTTGACTGAAATGTGAGTGGTTTATGATGGCATCCAATTTTCAAACTGGGAATAGATGATGAAATCGGGGCGGGCCGACAGTGTGTCACAATAACGACAAATGCATGGATGAATACTGACAAGCCTGTCCATCATTCTAACCGCTTTTAATATACTAAATAGAATTCTTGAAACATTGAATTCAGGCACACACCACACACATAGATTCTATTGAAACTTTTCTCTTGTTTCCATTAAGAACTAATGTTTATTTAATCACTGACTATAAATGTCTACGAATATTTGATTCTAAACTTAATTATTATATTCCTTATTCCTTATTGTAAACTAAATCGTTTAGCAAAAAGTTTGTGCATTATAATATATACAGCAAAGCACATGCAGTGGAATTTAAGTTTAAAATTTATATGAAGGGGTTAACCCTTAGAATTGACATGTAAAGCAGTGAAGATGGGAAATGTGTATGCATAGAGGAGTGAGGCAGATTAATAGCCTCTTGGTATCAGTGCATTACGTAGAGGGAAGGTAGTAGTAGGTAGCTGTCGTAGAAAAGAAGGAGCATGGCTCGACTACTAACTTACGACTGTCTATTGAATGGAGTAAAGTAAAAAAAAAATGAACAATGGGGATAGGATAACATGAGAACGAGTCTCCATTTCTAAATGACAGGTTGAAAAATCTCATCTATAAACTAGACGAGTCGCCATCATGATTCGATTAAAGAGAGCCTATATCGATTTGTGTCAAGTACATGTCATCCCCTGTCACACACCACAAAAATGAATCGCCGTCCCAAGCCAATTTAGATATCAAGATTTTTCTATTATTAACATTCACACGCACACGTCTTTTTTCTCTATTCTATTCTATTGAATGCCAAGCCATGTCATGCCGGGCCAACTAAACAACCTACCACCATAACACTATCACTCACTCACTCCTCTTTAATACCATTATTTTATTAGTCCGTCCGCTGTGCCGACTACGACTCTGCTTCACCGCCACTAGGTACATTCAAAGACTGACTACTGAAAGATAGCTGATATCTGTAATAGCCTCCTTTGCTCCTATTATTGTAGTTTGGTAGATATTGAAGGACTGAAGCTACCACCGCGGAACATTCCCCAATTTTCATTATTATACTCCACTACTGCCAACGACCCACTAACTAATCATACATTGATACGCTATACTCAAATAGTTATTTACCTTAAGTTACGTATGCATTGTCACGATATTTTTTTCCTTCTCCTCCGTCTAAATGTCTCCAACTCAATTCATATCACTTATATTGACAAAATGTCCTTTTCCCTCGTACACTAGCACATCAGGGGACAATATAAAAAGTTACTTATAACATGTCTATTTGCGGGAGACTTTTTATTCAAGCCAACTGGAAAAAGTTACGTCAATTTTCCATTCCTACATACACACATAGTATTTATAGTTATGTCGAGTGAGTCATGTCATGAGAAAAATACTAGTCCATATTATTTTGCCTTTTGTCAAGACTTAGGGTGGCATTATTTAGTGCTGTGAAAGTGAAATAATATTGGAGGCAAGCAAAGCATTGTAGAGTAAACAGTAGTTAGTAAATGAAGTTAGCAATTGGTAAAACTGCAGACACATTGCTATAGATTAAACCTAATGCTATTTAAAGCAACCCCAACAAAAAATAATAGCACGGAAAGGTTAATAGGATATAGGAGCTCCTTATGTATATATCTTATATCCGTTTCATACATATAGAATCTTGATATATCTTATATATTTATCAGTTAGTATAAAAGATCTCAAATTAAGGGAGAATATATTGAATTCTGCCATAGAGGGAATTGACTTGCCTGACAGTTACCTTTACTCACCTCGCAAACTACTTTTTACCACAACTTTCCCTGACGTGACACTAATAAATCCGCTTGCCACAGTTGATATTTTTATTATCAAAGTTATTGAAACTCATAATAGTGAACTGAGAGAAGCAAGTTAAGCTGTCTGTAATAATCCTACTACTCTGTAGCTACCTACCTACCTACAATTACGACTGATATAATAATAGCCAACATTGCATAAAACATTCCACGCTTTATGAACACAAAGTGGGTAGCTTTATATTCCTGCCGAATACTGGAAGTTGTTCTACCATAATATAACTACCAGCTACCACTGCTACTTGTATTAACTCCTAACTGCTGTTCATAATCAATCAAAGCTAGGGCTTATCCAAATCTACTCGTTATTAGCAGTAATTGGCTAACTTGAACATTTACACAACAAAACTACTGCCACTTCCACCCCACCCAAGTTTATCAAATTCCAAAAAAACAAATCAAAGACAACTATTACGACCATCTACTTACACAACTAAAAATACTAAAAATTCTCGAGAAACCGTACAGAAATGTCAGAGGTAAAAAATGTTAAAGTAGGATTTCTCCTATGTCAACTTCAGTTATCACCTACACGTTTCCACAATTACATTTTGAATGTAAAGTGGGCTTGATTTTCTTGCCTACTGGCTATAAATGTCAAAATCAGGATAGAGTATGAATATCATTACCGCACAATGATATTGATAGTAGTGGCACTTTTATGTAACCTGTTGTTCAAGGTATAATTCTATTTTAAACTTCAATGACGCTGATTCAGGCGGTAAAAATATTGTAGCAAACTTACCCACCACGTAGTAATCTCTGCAAATATTGCATTTTTGCGTAAGATACGGTTTCTGAAACAAAATACTACGTACCCAAAATGTCATGACACTATTATTCGAATCTACATCCGTGAAGATGTATTATTTTTTGCCAGGTAATAAAAGATACACTACTATGTTAACATATTGTACACAATATATGTAGGAACTCTTTTCTTAACCAGTATGTTTCTTTAGATTCGCCAAGATTAAAATGAAGGATAGAATCCTAAAAACCTTTGTGGGGAGGCATCAGAGAGAAAAAGAGGTAAAAAGGTTGGCCCTACCTGGTCACAGCCGGGTTTGGTTTACATTAACTGAAATTTTATATGAATTATAAAGTGTGCTGATAGTGAGAATACCTTTTTAGTAACAGTGACGCTCTGCGTGTATACCTGCTCTTCTTTAGCATTCAGAATTTACATTGTCTACATATGCTACTGCTTCTGCTCTGCATCATCTCATCAATCTTGCCAGATGATCTTTTTTATAAATACTTTGCATTTTAATTTCAGAGCCACAGTTTGAACATGAAAGTCAACTTTTGTTCAAGAGACTGATAAGTATACATGACTTTGCGTTGTCTTCATTATGATTTTTTCCTTTCTGTAAATGTATTCCATGTGTGCTTCAGCTTTTCTCACACGGCACGCTACGAAATGTAATTATCCAGTAGGATTTGTTTTTACGTGGTGTATATTGTCTTAATTGAGCGTTATGAGGAAGAAACAACTTGGGAGCTATTGCATAATTGCCACATCAGATACAGGAAAAAAGTTAGCAAACAAAAGTTTACATTTCACGGAGGTTCTGCATTATTGGCTGCATTTTCATATGCATATACAATTTAATACTTCTGATATTTATAATAATAATACTGTTTAGTCAAATGAAAGAATAAAAAACATAATGAATGTGAGATAGGTAATCTTAGTAAACTAATTATTATGCAAATACGCTAAATACGACTAAATGGTGTGATTTTAGTGAATAT
>JAAAYG020000009.1:292095-345814 GCA_009936455.2 Tomocerus minor
TGTTTAAAAATGTTATGAATAAGCTTTCATTTCTTTTATTTAAGTATTAATATTCGTGAAATGCTGTATAGCCTGGAGAATTAGCAAAATGTTTGACACTTTCTAATGGGCTACTGGGGGTGGGATGATTTTCACCTCCTGCATCATCAAATAGGAGTCAATTAATTCAAAGGTCTAATTACTGCGGATTCCTCAAGTTCCATGGTTAATGAAAATGAGACGTAGGTAACAAATAATATGATAATCCAATTTCGCTAGTAAATAAGTAAAAGGGGTAGCTGAAAGGATTGCTGAAGCAAAGCGGCAAAGCTTGGATGTTAGGGAAGTACATAGTAATAGTAAGCCGCCTTGATCTGCTTTGTCTTATTGCTCCTCTTCTGTGTACTACTTGGGCAGATCAGATATTTTATTCTGCTTGGTTGTAAGTAGATAAGTGTAAGGACAAAGGCTCTACGTGTAGAGAAATTCAACTGAATCTTTAGAATCATCTAAGTATGTGGGATTTAATTCTAACAGTCAAGAGATGTAAAGCCTTCTAACAAGAATTAATGGTAGAAGGAGAATGGAAGCAAAATAATATGAACTTACTTTCGTTTAAAGAATACAGAGAGGAAAAGAGGGACTGACTCTGGTTGGATTTAAGTTGTAAGGTTGTGAGCAGAGCACAATACAGCTAATTTTGGTTCGATTGACTGGGATTTTTACTCGATTAGAGGATATCTGAGAACATCAAACAAAGCCGCAAAGTCGGGATGAAACGTTAAATACTTACTTATGGAGATTTCCACCTGAGGGGTCAATTATTTTGACTGCGGCTGTAAGAAACTAATCAAGAGCAGAGTTTATGTATGTGTGCATACGAGCCGTGCAACCAACTCTATCAAAACATGCCCAGCTAGCCATCCATCTGTCCATTCTGTACTTTTCTACGAGGAGATACAACCCTTTAACTCCAAACTCGCTTTTCAAATCCCAGTGCAATGGGATGAGCTCAACAAAAGTACCAACATCTTTCCAGGATGCAAACATTAAAGAAAACAATTCACCTATTCAAACCCACAATTCCAAAATTTTTACAAATTCTACACGGAGCAAATTGTTTTGAGATAAATGAAATGAAATATTAAATAAGAGCATCATTTGTGCCAAACAATTTGAAATCTAAATACATTGAGTTGTATTGTGTATATTTTATCGACTTATTTCCATTGTATACAAAAGCCCATCTATTCTAATGCCATTACAGCATGATTTTTATATTGGATGTGGTCGTAGGAGGTGTCGTTGAGTTCAATTTAGACAAATGCTCACCCTGACTCTCTAACAACGCAGCAGCCTGAAATACCAATAAAAAGAAATCAATCTGTATTTCAAGTGATTTATCAGGATAGAAGACAGACATAGCTAAACCGTTGACAAGCAGCGACGTTCGAAATTGAGAAATATTTGCCATCATTTCCGACAGACAGCCGACTTTTATTGTGTTTGTTTTCCTTCTGTAAAGCCATCAAGTTGGATTTAGCTAAATTGATTCCTAAGACCTGATAAATTATCCCTTGTCGTCCCTCAACATATTATACTGCAATTCTAAAAATAAAATCATCAGTCCTTGTTCCTCCGTTAGATAAAACCCGTTTCCTCATTCCATACACACTACAAACATTGCTACTTAATATTTTTTCTAAAAGAAAAGTATTTGTGACGTAATGGCTTTCATTGAAAATACTATGTTACATTTAATCTCAAAAGAATTCTTAATTCATTTTCCGAGTCTTTTATTTTGGGTTCCATACTACAATATCTGAATTTGTGTGAAAAGTTGAATCTAATGTTGTAGAAAGGTACTTGGTTAAAAGGAGCAGCCACAGAAGAATAATACATACGTGTAGGTTGATTGTAGACAATCAATGGTAACGAGCAAGTGGCGAAAATGTAAGTAGGGTATAATATGGGTAATATATTTCAGGTCTGACTATGCTAAGTACATTACATTATAATTACTTATAGCTGAGTGTGTACGTAGGAACACTATGACAATATAATTTGTTATGTAATAATGTGAAAGGAAGCCAAGTGGAGTTAAACAGAGAGTTAAGTAAGTAACCAGCCAGGAAACCACTCACTCACTCACTCACTCACTCACTCAGCTCTCTTATGGATACGGATTTCAATACTCCGTTAAATGTTAAATTAACAACTGAACAAGCCAACTACTTTACGACTTGAACTTGATGACATTTTTATTCCTTTCCTTTAGCCCCTAAGCAAACTTCTGTACCCCACCAAGAACAACACAGAGAATTTTGTGCAGAAGGTGCCTACTATATTCCTCGTAAAAACACAGCGTGAGTGAACTCACACCAAATGAGATTCTGTTTTATAGCATGCGCTATATAGTGAGTACGTAATACATCAGGGCTACATTATGCTTTTAAGACAATCTCTTAAGGACATGCTTAGTAATAAAAACTAACACATTTACTTTAGCATGCAATTTTAACTAGAGTCAAAAACTCCTCTCCTTAATTCTGTGCCTACATAAAATCAGGAATAGTCAACATTTCACAGTTATTTAGCAATAGCCTACCTCCTAAACTCCGTAATGAATGACTGTTTTACACCTTTTAGCCCTAATTTCTCTTGAGATTCTCCTTCGAAATAGAGCATCATAATTTTTCGAAGGAGGAAACTATTTTTATTTGAACATTACACTTAAATGACGGATATAAATTGGGCTACACGAAAGTGCCCACCGGTGCAGTTACTACACGAAAGAAAAACTTTAGGTTCTTTGATGTGACATTTCTTTAGAACAACTTTCAAGGGTAGAACTCAATTGTGAACAGGAGTAGTGAAATTGTTCTACGAAAACAATTGCCATGCAAAAAGTCTGAAGTCAGTGATATTCAGTAGACTTCATGCACACAGAACTATCATCGTGTTCTATGGCAAGGTGTTGCCTAGCCATAGTCTAACGGTGGCCATCCTACGTGTATCACTTCTTATCTTATTCCTATGTGCATGTACACCATTTATAATTGCAGTTGTTAATCAGTGAGTTAGCATGCAGTCTGTGTTTTCAGGGAAATAAAAGAAAGCTTAGACAATTAGATAATGAAGACAATAAGGGATTGAAAAGTTTGCATGTCAGTCTGAAATCGTGGAGTAGATCGGTAAGCACACAAATAACAAAAATAATTAAGAGGAGGCAAAAGAGTAATAAAGGCTGAAGCTAAGGCTTCAGATCGCACCTACTAGAGTCTAGATTACAAGATACACATCTCCCGACACACTAGCTGAGGTAGGTGGCATACAAAATGACAATGCAGGACAAGTTAACTACCCAAAGGAACAACCTACGATAATTACGAGAAAAGAGGGACTCGGGAAAGAAGGGCACACGGAGATAGACACCAAAATGAATTGCCTCGCATGGAAAATGGAAACGGCAAAACGGAGGCGAGAAAAAGGTTCAAAAAATTAAAATTAAGAGCCCATTGTTTTGACTCATTCTCAGTCTTGTAATGACAGTCCAATTTTCCAAACAACCTCAAGAAAACAAAACGGTTTCTTCCTTCCTTCACTACCCAAACCAGTTATAGTGCTATAGCTATTGACATAATATATTACTCCTAGCACTCCTTATATACCTTATTACATCACTTTCTAACGACTGCACCAACCCTGTCTATCCAATAGAAAAATACTCAAATCTTCTTCCTGTGAACCTACGAATAGCTATAGATAGGCAGGAACTATGGAATATAATATACTTATACTATAGTTTGCTAGATTGCTTAAAGTTAATAGCTGCCTTATTTCTAAGTAGCTCATAATAGAGACAAAGTGTATGTATCTCTACGAAAACATAGAAGTAAATGACTGAAATAGAGTCAGATGAATTACCATGTGAGTGAAGTAAAGAGATGAACTGAAATTGTAACAGGAATTGACATAAACTCTCATCTAAACTCATTAGTCACTTCAGCTCCTCATTTTAAAGTTAAACCCCAACCTCCTGGAGCGATGGGTCATCTTTTTCCATTCCTTCGAAACTAGCAACAAATATTTAGTAGACACTACACCATCAATATCCACACTCACACTATATATACTAGTAAATAGCATCATTTAGAACTTAGACATCCATAGGAAAGAGGATTTATAGGAAATATATTGTACAATGTGTGTGTGTGTAGGGATTTGCAAGGGTTTTACACACACTGTGTAGACAATGCAATAGAATCTGTTGTTACTACTTAGGGATATTGGATTTCATGTACGTACGAGGAAAGATCAACTCACATTTTTCACTTCATTCATTCACTGACGGAGGAAAGATTTCCAAACAGAAGTCCAAGCAGGCAATGAAAACGTGTAGGTATGTAATGTAATCTAAGAATCCTGCTTGTTTCAGATTGTTTACATTGTGCTGGAGGGAAAACAATAATAAGGAATGATACGTTGCGTAATTCAATAAAGTTGTAGTTAGCATTCCTTCTTCTATCGCTACATGAACAACGGAGATCTACGTACTCACTGAGTAAGAGTGTTTGTATATAGTTGTATCTACTTACACTTACGACCTATTATATGATCACTTAGAGCAACTAACTAAGTACATGATATAAAGATAGAGTATCAGGTTAGGACACAGTGTGCTTGTTGTAGAACCAGTGGATAGGTAAGTTTCCAATAGGTACATATTAATTTCATTACACGAGTTAAACATGCAAAGGCAACAATGAGCAAAGCAATAGTTATGTTTTGTATTTGTGAGGAAATAACAAGTTGAAACATTCCAACATAAATCTCATTCTATATCTTGGATCTCATCCTGAATGAGTCAATGACGTTCTCTGTTGCATTTTGAAATGTATTTGTGTGGCTAGATGTGATATAAGAGAGGGTATAGTGCGTGTGAACTAATTTATAAGTGGGTGTGTATAGAAAATATATTTATAGATTGATGTGTAAGATATAGATAGTTGTGCACATAATATGGCTTAATTCCTGACTATAGAAATGAGTAGTGTTCAAAGGACTTGCTTAACTAAATAGTAGAGAGAGATACAAGTGGAGATATTGTAAGAGTCCTTTCCTTATTCCTTTGTTGCTCAATGAAAACATGAAGAGAGAGATTTAGTTGATGTCGCACACAAATTATCCAGTTTTGTTTTCTTTGAGAGGAATCCAAAGAAAATACATGGTTTTGAAATTTGTCCCCTGTCTTGGTTTTCGTTTCTTTGTAAGAATAATGAGTGTTGGATGTTATTTTAGTGTCGTTAAGTACGGGAGTGGTATCGTAGTTTGTGTTTACATATCTCTTTGATAGTACACACACTTAGTTAGTAATAGGGAGGGATTATGCCCAGGTTCACACACTAAACATAGAGACAGCTAGTGATGCAAGTGGAACAGTTAAAGACTCCAGTCAATTACAATGCACAGATACTTGACGAGGGAGCTCAGTCAGAAACAAGTCAAATAAAAGTCATAGCTTCTGTTCTGCACAATATCAGCAAGGAAAGTAAACTCCCATAAAATGAAATATGAGATTTGCCTTTTCATTTCTCAGACTCACTTCCTCCAATAATTATCGTAAACTGTAAAACAGAGATTTCATAGTTTCTTATAGTTAGGACAGGAGGAAGGTAAATACTTAAATAGTAGAGGCACTACTAGCTACTTGGTTATTCTTTCCTTTGCCCGCACAAGTATTTCTTCAGAAGTGCATAATATTATAATAAACGTAGCTAGGCTACAGACATCAAGACATTATTGTGTAGTGTGGTGATCGTCAGATGAAAAGTCTCAGTGATATCTGTCTTGGTTTATGGTGTGCAGGTTTGTAACTGTAAGGGAGTGCTTCAATTGCGTGCAAGTAAATAAGTAGCTCAGAGGCTATTAATCATTATTAGTACAGCAATGCGCGCGGTAGCTGCGAGAATTTCCCTCTGCTCTGCTATTATGGCTCATAATCTGTGCAGTAGGTTGATTTCTTGTGCGGAGGAAACTTATCTGCAATTTCATCCGGGTAGATAAAGTGGAATGAGAATGAGGCGAGCGAACAATAAAACGAGTATAGAAAGGAAGCTGAAAACTTGACGAGCTCATACTTACATTTACATTCAATGAATTCATATCTTTTTGTGGATCTCGTCTGGAGACTTGCTTTATAGGCTAGATTAGCTACCTCACTCATTTACGCCTCATTTGAAAAATCTGTGAACCAGTCAACGGCTTGTCTTGTCTACTCAGTAAATTGACGGCAATGAAATGTTCAATAACCTTCTTTATCACATCCCTCCACATTACATTATATTATTACACGCGGTCTCTTCTTTGAAATGCACTTATTATACAAGCTGAGCACACAGGTCGCTCTTCCAACATTGCAATTATAATCCACACACAGCTACAACTACAGCACTGAGGATGAGCATTCAGTAGTATCAGGCTCACTGATATCAAACCTGCATGCACATCCCTACAGTGCACACAGAACACTCACATCCAACAACAACACAGTCAGCCGAGCCCAAACCCAAGTCAATCCACTAAAAAACCTACAATTTCTCGTTTCCAACTCTCATTTACTAACTCGGCTCAATTACACTTCCTCCACGAACGAATTCAATAATTAAAGCTACGAGTGTTTGATTCCCTGCACTATCCCTCCTGCTCCCTTTCTTTAAAAAAATCTTTGTTACATTCACACAGACATCAGTTGCACACCTAATTGCCAACATATTATAACAATAAGTTAATACATAAATGCTCCTAAGCCTCTAGCCTCTAATGGAATAATAATTGGCTATCCATTCCAAATTGACGCATCAATATTGCAAACGCTTACCAAAATACTAAAATAAATTGCAAAATAACAAAGCGGGGAAGATATATTTCCTTTTTGTATGTCTCAATTTCTCAAGTCAGGGAATTATTAGTAGAACCCAGGTTTCTATTCCAGTTTCTACGGTACTTTATTGCGCAATAATACAACAAATCCGTAGCACTTGCCAATGATAACCTTTGAGATAGGAATTATCTAACCCTAACAAGACTATTTACAAGTTATAAAGTTTTTTCCCTGTTTTTAGTAGACAGATGGATTTATCTAGATTTACAATCTTACATTTTTCATGGCAGTATGACAGTTTAGTGCTGAGGCACACCGGTACATTTATTGTCTTAGCCGGGACCATAAATGAGATATAGGAAATCGTGCAAGAGCCAAAGCTAACACTTCAATCTCCATAAAACAATGAGATATATGTGTAAACAATGTAAATCAACGTTTGGAGAAATATATTTTATTAGACGTAAGTAGTTACATAAAGCATAGCTACCTGGCCATTAGGATATGGATGAGACGATGATATGCCTGAGGAGATTCGAGTTTAGGTGGACTGAACTGAACTGGCTGTTCTTAGGCGGACTGGAACATGCTGACCATCATAATAATAATATCATGATCATGAGGTATCCAGCCAAGCTATGCTGTTGCAGAAACAAGCTAAGCGGTCATCACATCAGTAACAGACTCAGATATCATCTTTTCCTATTAACCTCAACTCAACAACATGCTTTGTTAAATTACACCAGTCATGTACTCACAAATAAGGACTAAGCCTCTATAGCGCCCTGTCTTAGACTAAATCTACACTCTTTTAATAACAATTATAGATTTTTTTAGTTCATATGTGCAACGCCTTCGCCACAATATATCTGCACGTAGTTAGCTCTCTGCCTCTACTATCTCCTCTTTATACTTCGTTGGCTTAGTGCCGTCTTTTTTGGAGAGGAGAAGGAAGAGCGCAAAGGAACTCGGCGCCATTTCATCATGGCATAACTTGACCTTAGCTCAAAGTGTTAACTTTATTGTTAGGATCGTGAGTAGGGAATCTTAATCGCATCACAAGAAAGGAATTGTCCCTCAATACGATCCCATTTTACAATTACAAGCCACTTTTCCATTTAGAATGGCTATAATGTTTTCTTTTCTATCACATTAACCAGCATTAAATTACATTCAAGACAACAATTACAAGACGTTATCAGCCACGGCCACACTCCCTCACTCTCACAGACAGCTCTCTACCTATACCTACTACACCCCTATCCACAACAACCTACGAAACTTTAGCTGACGTACATCTGAGCATTTAGCACAGACGAGATGGGCAAATTGACTTGATTTGACTTCAGCTCGACGACTAACTCCACTCAAACACATCACATCACTCAGCTTTTAACTCAAGAGCTAATTTCTGTGGGCGTTGAGTCAGAGCCGTGTAAATCCTTTTCATCTATGTACAAATCCTGTTTTGCAAATTATAAACAGGGAATGAGCTGGTGGAAATTGCAAATTATAACGGAAGGATTTTCATTTAAGACTTTTCTCTCTTGCTCTCTCTCTATGTATATTCTTATATTTCTTACGCACTAATACAGAAATAATGTAGAAACAAAGACACATTGCTCTGTATTCATTTCGATTGATCTGAGTTCTTACAAGCTTTACAGAAGATTGCGTGAAATTCTGTCATGCAACTACAAATTGTTTTTCCTTGTCCTACTGACAATTTCCATTTGATCCCTTACATCATTCTACTAGATAATTTATATGTACTCATGTCTGAATTTAAATGCCGGAGATATAGCGTAAGTGTAAATAGATAAAAATCCCACAGGTAAACATTTGATTATCAAGTGTTTGAAAAATGAAATATTTACATGCGTAGATTTTTTATCGACCGACATCATTTATCGAGCAAGGATCGCAATTAGAATGCAATGCACACCATTGCAAAATATAAACAGTTTTTTTCGGGAATAAACGGTATCGCTATACAAGAATACAATAGAAGAATGGATTTTCATTCTCAACAAAGATCCTGCATTAATTTCTATAGGCAGGGATAGTTTGTTTGTAGCATGCTTGCTGGCAAACACCGAGTTCAGAAAGTGAGCAGTCAGGCTTAAATATTAGCTGCAATATATAATTCTGTATTTAGAGACGTGCAGTTAGAGTCCGTGGAACTTACACCCAAGAAAATATTAGGCTACTAGTTAAAGTGCAGACTACTGGTTAACATACCCAGTAATTACGTTTGCCGCGTACGAGAGAACATCTATAGGGTGTTAGTAAGTAGCTCAGTCACATACCAATATAATATAACAATCACGTCACAATATAAACAGCCTGCAATTTATTAATGCTCAGATCGTTAAATGAAAAAGCAAACAGTGTCAAAAATTCATTAACGAGGCGGCATAGTCACAGAGTCAATAGTGGTTGATTATATTCCATTGTGTGCTGACTGACTGACTGACTTTAGCTAACTATTAAGCAAGCATTAGCGCATTAAAATATTTTCTGCCTTACCTCGCCCTGCCTCGCTGCCCTGAACTCTCCTGCACATTTAATTTATATCCAACGTACAAGCAAACATCCATTTAACAATTCCCTTCAACTTTATTTCTTAACTATCTTAAGTGCTTATTTAATACAGCTATTTAGCATGTTCTAAATGTCGATATGTAGAACTGAACGTCGGGGCAACATGAAATCAAACGTTCTCAGCGTGAAATACCAAGTGTAAATGAAGCTACCTAAGTAATTTATTTTGTTACAATTAGAAAATAATTTCTATAACCAAAAAAATGAGGGCGCAATTACCTACTTTAATACAAATGAACCTGAGATTTAACTTTCAATTCCCAGTTATTAGAACCTAAATAAAATTAATCATAAAATAAAGCTTCATAGGTTTGTAAGATGTAGCTTTAAAATAAATTTTGCTTAGTTATGGTTCGGCTACAAAGGGATTGTTGTTTAATTCCTTGTTGTGATAAGATCGCTCATAGTTTTTCTCCACAATCTTCTACAAAGTCTTACAAGTGTTGATAAGTAGTCTGCTTATTGTTTGTTCTTGTGCAATAATCCTTTGTAATGTGTCTACGGTGCCTACGTCTCGTTGGAGAGTATATTATAGGAGCCTTTTCAGTATATCCTGTTTTCATTGTAATATTATAAACTTAGAGGGGCAGAGCAGTTATATATTGACTATATAGATGATGGCTGGAGAGAGAATGAAATTTTGTTCTTGTATTTAATTCTGGGTGAACATGACAACTAGTTTCCCAAAGTTAATACTATATGGTTAATATTGTATTACATTTCACGTGTTAAATCATGCAATGACAAAAGATGCTTTCGAGGATCGATGTGAAGCGAAGCGTATTTAACAGCTTAAAGTCTACTTGTCATCAAACAACGTGTAGTGTACACAATGCACTACATTAGTGCTAATGTAAACTAGCTACAGCATAGTGTAGTAGATTAGTACGAGCGTGGATGGCTGAACGCCCGAAACTAAATGAAAGAATTAATGAATGAGGGAAGGCAACTAGAGCCGAGTTCTTACACTAGACTACACTTAAACGATGTGGAAGGGCTTTCCTAACTTTTGCTCACATATTATTAGAATAGTACAGGCAGGGCAGTGATTTATTTAGTCAACTTGCTTGATATCAAGTAGGTAGGTACATTCAAAACTTTAGGGATGCCCATACATATGTATTATAAAGTGTGTTGGGTTATATCGACTTAAATGAACTGCGGCATGCACATATAAGTAGGTAGGTGAAATATGTAAGCTCTTATTAAACAAGTCGTCGCACAGGATTACACTGAGATCAACGCTAAAGATAAGCAAATATAATTCTGTCTAAAGAGAGTTTCTATTGACCAGCCTTTATAGAATGGGAGGCTCATGCAATTTGAGAAACAATGAGAGAACAATAAGCAACAGTTTTGTTATTGTAATAATGAAATAAAAATATATAGTATCCATCCATAGACAAATATAATGTCTACTTAAAGTGAAATCTTCTCATTCTATGTGGGCTGAGATTATATCCATCTCCATTTATAAAAAAGGCAGCTAATATCAAGCGTAATAGATGTCATGTTCCCGAAGATCATGTATCATTAACGGCTGTTAGGTTCTAGGCATGACATCAGATGCAAAATGAATAATCCCGTCGACTCTCAACTTTTCCACCCTCTCTTGTTCTTCATCATTGTCATAAAAACGGAGTGGGAATGGGAAGAGGAGCGACAAAATACTTTCTATAATCTGTCTCTATACTGTTCACAGATTATTTAATAAACTCAGTGACTTGTTGATATACCTATTCACTATGGAGTAAATAGGGATATTAGGTTTTGTTGGTTATTTTTCTAATCATCATTCTTTACCTAAGGACTGAAGTTATAATCCGTGAAATGCTTCTATCCGTTTAGACAACGTAAGATTTTTATCAACTCTACTAATGTGACAATATTTAATCACTTTTCCTTTAATATGACAAATTGGATGGGATAAATCGACAGGAATTAATCGACAACTATTCGAGGACCCTTCTCCGTTTAGATTTTTTAAGAGGTACTCCATGCACATGGAAATGATGAAAAATTCCATGTAACCCGTTCTGTTGCCATTAATGATATACAATGCTGCTTTTAATAAAAAGAGTGCATAATATTATTACTGTAATCAGCATTTAGGATCTGAAAGAGAGTGAGTACTATATTATTATTTATCTGGAAAATGGAAAACCAACATCCTTAGTATTCTGGGTTTTTTTCTAGTAAGTGCATGTCTTCCCACTTTGTAAGCATTTATGTGATTGTAAATGTTAAATAGCCTTGGTATGAATTCAATTATTCTTATAAAAGGGGCGTAATAGGCTATTTTATTCATGCAATTGAGGATTCTAAAGAAACAGAAGTTCTACTCCGAATGAAAACATGTACATGAACAGATGACAGTTGATCTGGTCAAATTAACGACCATCCGTTTAAGAAAAACAGATATATATTATTAGCATTAAAATAAATAGTTCATGTGATCTGGTCGAATTTTTTTATGTTCCTGCAATTCATGGACATTTGGCAAAGGGAAAAGCTCGAAGCACGAAAAAAGAGCATAAGAAAAGAAATTGATATGGATGTTTGTTTACACATGCAAATTTATTGTAATAGGAATAATTTGATGGCTGTGGTGATGAGAAACAAGGAGAGTTGTCGACAGTCGTAGTCTGCTCTGTCTGGAAAATTGCACGAATTATTTGTGAGACAAGGCTTTGGGTAGCAGTGGCATGATAAACGCAAAAAGTGACAAAGAGCTGAAGACATGGTTCCCCCAGTGTGCCATGTCAATAATGCCAGCCTACTCAGCTAAATAGGCTCCCTTAGAACACGACAAACATATTTACACAAACCGTGCACATTAAAGAGGCTGTAATTGCTCTAATATGAAGATGGGACTGGATAAGCAAGCCCACTTATTTCCCTCTGCCTCTCTCTATCTAACCAAAGCCAAGTTGCCTAGGCACACAAAATAGGATTTCTCATGCAAATATCAAAAAAGGACGGAGCTATAGCTGTTTAATAAAGGTATCCTGATAGATTTAGTGTAGCTAGGAGTTAATGAGGCGAACAACAAACAAACTACACCACACACTCATGCATTCACCTCATGAAGCTCTCCTTATTTACTTCTCATACAAAATAGTTCGTAATAAGGGAAGGGAAAATGAAAAACGATAGTTGAAATATGAGTTATATTTATTATAGTAGCAGGATAAACGGTAATTACATTTTTTATGCATCTAGTCTGCAAGGGTGTGCAATTATAAGGAATAAACTTGCGTGTGATTGACATATGAGTGAGTGGCTTCACTTGGCTACCCAATAAAACGATACTTGGCTATGCTCAGGTAAACTCCAGCAGAGCCTAAGACTCAACTTCTGCAATCTACAATTCCCTTACAAAAAGGACAACTTCCAGCTCCTTTCAATTGTTTAATTGGCAACTCACATTATGTTATCTGCATAATACCCTTAGCCATACTCACACACTCAGCTAATACTACATTACATACAAAGCATAGGAACTCATATCTACCATTTTCTGCAAGGACGCCTAATATCTAATTAAAATCCCTCGTTTACCTATACCGTAGATTCTATTGGTAGCTGGAAAACACCTCAACGCAAATATACACTGCCTTATAACCATATTAGCTCACGTTCAGGGAAAAGGCAATAACCCAACTCACAGCTGTCAACAAAACTCTGTTTTATTCACCAAAGCCTTAAATTCTGTTTGATTTTATTTACCTAGACCTGCTAATACGCCACTACTACTTAATATACACATAATGGTTTTGTAAAAAGGTCATGCCAGGCTAATTATCCGATTTTACATTTATTCATTTGTAGCTTGTGCTTATCAAGAGGTCTATAAGACAATATAACCAACATTATTTTTTGCCAATACTCTTTTCCTGAGATTTATTCTTTAAAAAAGGGTTTCTCGTATTCTTAGTCAGCAAACTTTTAGGATTATTATCTTTGTCGAAGATTTTATTGCTAATAATATTATTTGTACAAAGTATGTAGCAGATGTTATAAATACAAAACAAGTGGAAATTAGCATAAAGCAATTTTGAAAGTACACAAATGATAGCAATGCGCTATTACTTTGACAGAAAATTTTTTACTATAGGCAAGAGCAAAATTAAAAATGGAAATTAAGATTCATTCCATTATAAATTGTAACAATGAAGAGGAGAGCAGGCAGTGTCTGTCTGCATCGCAAGTTACTTTTTGAGGCAAGTGTGCTTTGCCAGTGATGAGTTGCGTTTTACATATCTGACATCAAATGGATGAATAAAACGCCTTTGGCTCGGAACAACATCTTTTCTACAAGCGGCTCGACAGTCTATGAAAGTCTTTAGACAATTGTATGCGTAACAACTTTGTATATCACCTCCTGCATGTTTCATCTTCGCATGCGGTCTAAAACAGAATTTACAATAAGGATCCTTTCGCAGACGTGATAGTCAATTTAGTCCGTCCATTCACCACTCTCCTAGTGTTTACATGATACAGTGATAAAACCGCTATAGTACACGAAATCATAGAGCGCAGATTCTTCAACTCCCTTTTCGATTGAAGATACCGTCCATGTCCACGTTCCTTTGCATAGACTCCAATTCCCTACCTCTGCACTAAACTCATCTTTCTTCTACAAATGAATTTCAAAAGTTTTATATTGTAATTCAGATCTCTGCATTTTAGTCCAGAAATTTCATCCGAAATCTCATGAAATATCTGAAGAAACACAGCTGCCTGCATAAAATTACATTTTATCATAAAACACACGTTTCATAGAAAAGCTGGAACAAATTGCTAAACGCATTTTCTCTGAGAATTCACATTAATGATGAAGGTGAGAATAACTAAGCTACAGATTTGACGCCTGTTCACACTGTTCAGTGAAGTATTCTATAATCAATAATACAAGGGAGAATAGTTTTTCTATAGTACGATCTTGTTTATAGCGGATATTGTGCCTAATGATAATGAATGATTTGGAATCATAATATTAGCGTGTATAATGCCGATGCCATATGAACATTTCATTAGGAATTTGTGTTGAAAGCTTGACTAACAGTAAGATGATTATGCGTGCACGTGTACAATGTTATTTATGAGTATAGAATGTTGACAAGAGCTACTTCAGATGCATCCCGGCCGTCACATCAACAATAAGGCAATTAAACCCTCTCTCCCTCAATAGTCAGTCGGCTATACTTTTATCTGTAGGGGCTAGAGCACTATCTCTACAGTCAAACACGTTATTTATAACCGACGGAAAAATCGGGAAAAAACTTAGTCAAACTTAATAATCGTTATACATATTCTTTTTGAGGGTTTGAGTGCTATAAATATATAATCACCTCCACACTGATGTATCTAAATATTTTATACGGAAAGAAAATAAATAAAATAACTTTAAAAAAAAATACAAGGCGCACAAGTATAATCTATCAGAATAAAACAAGAATGGCATTTTATTGTCAGCTCAAACTACACGCAATATTATCCTTATTACCCAGAATAGATTTCAATTTATTAGAAAACGGTACTTGGCGTCCTAAATAGTGAATACCTACCTACTTAATATATAGTAATATTGTAAAGTGTAGTACGTAGCAGATTAGAAACTGCATAAAAGTAAACCAAGATAGAAAATAGGAGATAACGTGATATAGAAAATAAGTGGATAGTCAATTGTGATGTGCCCACCTCAATTTATTACAAAGCACTCTTTGAAAAGATTAACAATAGGAGAGCGTTAGCAAAAACTTTTTTCTATTCACACTGGTGGACAGTTAAACGGAATAGAAAGCATTGCACTAACCGTCGACCACCTATGTAGTCTCTCATTTCCACTATCTCCTATTATTATATTGGTTGTTAAGAATGTTTTCCGTGTCGACCAGTCTAATTCATCATATTATTATTATAGTAGTAGACAGTTTGTTTCGGACGAGAGTCTTTGTCTCTCGATAAGTACATTGAGCTAATTAGTAATTCATTTCTGTCTAAATTTAAAGCGAAGTGGATAATGGGGACTTAGAAAGGTGAAGTTGGAGGAGTTTCCAAAATCCAAATATTGCAATTAGGTATAAGAGCTGTTAAACTCTTAAATTCTCCAAAGTGAATATCCTGGGAGGTATTATGAGTGTTTTGAATGGCAGTTAATAGTACGTAGGATGAGTGCATGTCCTCTCGTCTTATCGCATGATAAATACAAATACATACATAGATAATGAACTTTCCCTCCTGTGCCAAAGTGCTGCCATAAAGAGAATAACGCTGCTCAGCGTCATTAATACGTAAATACGTAAATAAATCAGTTATCGAAGTTCATTCTATGGAGACACACACCCACTAATAAGTATGGGCTGCCCTCATAGGCCCACTTATTCCTTTACTCCACGCCTAAAAGAAGAAACTCGGCGGAATGAGAGTCACACAATGTCTGTGCAATTCTACTCGTAATGAGTATCACCGTGACAAAATCAGCTCTAATTACCACCAGCCACTCATGTCAATTACACAAAGAGACACGCATTGCTCCTACCGTAAAGAGTGAGTTACTATCCCCGGATATAAGGCAATAGGAATAATCAATATTTCCATTTAACATAATTTTTACTCGTCATAATTTGTACTTTAAACCGCCAATAAGAAATCCTGATAAAAGAAATGTTCATCTACGGGCAAAATATTTTTAGACTTAAAGTCCTTATTTCAAAAATTCTACATTGAACTTTTTCCATAAATTTTCTCTATGGTGACATTGTGCTGAATATTAAATTATATTCAACAACAGATAGGAATAGAACGGCTTATATGTATCACTATTAGGTCGCAAAACGTTTTTATTCCTGTAATTGTTAAAAGTCGACTTAATTGTGTATATTTTACTGAATCTCATGGTGAAATGAAGTAACGAAATCCTCATTTGGACTTTTACGGTGAAATTGATGGATTAGTTATCGTCTCATGGTAAACTACATAAACTAGGTACGTTGTTTGCACTGTGGGTTCTGGGCAGGACGACTTGGCATTGTGAATTGTAGTACTAAATGCTGCATTACTAATGCAGGATAGTTTCGAATTACAGTTCCTCTCTCATTTATCTCGCACGCAGTATGCTAACTATTACTAACTAAGTACGAACAAGCTTTAATGTATGCACTAGCACCGAAATGCATAAATGCAAGAGAGTGAGATTGCAATGGCATGGCATGACACTAACTAACAATGCTGCAAGCTGATTGCGAGGGAATAAAATAAATAGTTGTTGCAGACACCTATTTGGATGGGCGGAATTCCTTACTGTTATTTAGTTTTTAGCATGCCTCGCATTATTATTTGTTTGTATTTTGTGTCCATGCGTTTATTACGACCAGCAGTACTGTAAACACGGTTTAGCTACATCCCTATGCAATACATATAATATTATTACAGTTAATCATCCATATATCCCTACAGCACATACATAATAAAGCATTGAAAATATATTCTTCGTCGCCACTTTCCCATCGGTGCATGTTGAATTGAATATTCAACAAGGAATAGGAAACTTAATTGCTATGTAAGTGGATACTTATTTCGTCGAGAGGGAAGATTTATAAAAGTATACGTTTATTGCGTAAGCTCAACGCATTACCTTGATGCGATACAGTTTTGAAATTGCCAAAAACTTTTAATAGGCTGGGGTTTACTTTACCAGACAGGGAGAACGGAGCCAATGAAATGAAGTGCAATCAATGACTGCCATGCAATTACATTAAAAATCAATTGTTTAGCAGAAAATATTCAGTGGATCGATGAGCCTGTAACCCCATCCTTTTTTCGTCAATTACACTCGATCACTACTATAGTTCCTAATAATAATCCTATCTCACGAAGCTATCACAGAAAGAAAATGGTTAACAGCCTTCCAAAAAGAAATCTAATAGCATCAAAAATCAGAGTCCGTATAGATTTCATCATTTGTCATTTGTTGGATATTTTGTGGATTATTAGGGATAAAGTTTTTAATGACTGTCTAATTAAAATACCTTTCTATTAAATATATAAATTGATAAAAATATCATATTTCCTATTGCATATTAGATTATTAGAATAAACGCATTACATTTTGAAGAAAATGGTCATGGATATTTGTTTGTAGTTTTTTTAGTGAGGAGGCTATATTTTATTAGCTTTGGTCTGAAGATAAATGATAAATTATAAATGGCTACATAAATGTTAGGATAAATAATATAGGATGTCCCTGATGGTCGGTTGACGGGAGAAAGGCAAGAGGTGTAATCGAAAATAAACTGCGATTAGTTTGTATCGCTCTTCTGACTCTATTATTGGTAGGAGTCCATTTGAATTGATGTGAGTAGGGCTACTGAATGAATGTCGGTTAGGATTTTATATTATGTGTGTGCATTAGTCTATAAACGTCTGTCTGTCTATGAGAGTCAGTTCACTTTTACCTTTATGACTGAAATTGAGTGTGAGTGAATTTGGGAGAGAGACAGATTAGAAAGGAGAGAAGAATGTTTTTTCACGCGGAAAATGGATGTAGCGGCGGGAGTATGGTTAGAAGTCTCTCTGGGTGGAAATGGCTATAAGGAGCATATCGAATGAACCGTTGAAATTGGAAACGATTATGCAATGGGAAGGATATTAGAGAAAGAGAGAGTGAAAATCTGGAAATAGTTTTTCCTGAGCTAAACTGGTAAATGGATGGATGGACATAATATGTAGAGGAGAGATGAGTCGAGTGT
Source organism: Tomocerus minor (assembly GCA_009936455.2). NCBI lineage: Eukaryota > Metazoa > Arthropoda > Collembola > Entomobryomorpha > Tomoceridae > Tomocerus > Tomocerus minor. The sequence continues at coordinate 310,315 of JAAAYG020000009.1, forward strand.
CGTCTTCCTCTCCATTGCTTTCCTCGCCTATCTCCCATCTCCCCAAGAAACTATCCGTTTGACAAAGAGAAAGAGCGGGCGGGCGTCTGTTTATTCATTTTTCCCTATCTGCCCTGACTAGGATTCACTAGTTGTTGGCAATGTATATGATTTGAGTGAGGACGTGTGGCATTCCTGGCGGAGTACCTAGCTCGACTACTACATATATAATGCGGGGATGGCTATGCCATATTGTATCTCGATAAGCACAACTAGTTGACAATGAGTTGAGGCAAAGGGATCCCACCCAGTGGTTATTGTCGTCGAGAAAGTGTCTTTTGGGGGAAAAGATTGAGAATGCACGTAGAGAGAGGAGACGGGCAGGGAATTCGGGAGAATCCGCGAAGAGCTAAGTGTGGAATTGTGTGGCGAGAGAGAGAGAGAGAGAAGAGCTCGTGGAGTAGATTCACTCCATTCCATCAAGTATCATGATGATCAAAGAACAGTCAACGAGGTGGAAAAAGTCAATATTGGGATAAACGGTTTCTCGTAAAGCCAAATGGGTTGGGATATATAAATTCCAATTGTAATTGGAATTTGGGGAGGCAAGAGCAATATATTCCCTCGTCCCATCCAACGAGAAATGAAGTGTGCTCTCCTCTCCTCCGCTCTGCGGTTCTCTTTCCCTTCCTTTGGTTTCCTTTCCACACATTCACAACCGACTTCCTTCCCATGAACACCAACACCACACACACACAGAGCAGACAGACACAGAAGAGCCAAGTCTAACGACGAGTTAAACTCTCCTATAGCCAGACAAGTGTTACTTATAGCCAAGTCGAGCTATTTTATTTTCCTGCTCAGCCCTAATGCTATGCCCCATAATCCTCTCCTTTTCCTTTAACCACGAACCCAGGAGTACGACACTCTGCATACTTACAAGGGAAACTGAAGCGAGGCAAGAGTTCTGCCCGGTGACAAATGATTCCTGGAGACCATTTTAGACACTCGACTAAACACCGAAAATGGTGACGTGAACGCCTTTGGATAACCCGCTTTCAGCTTTTAACCCGTCTCTGTGCAATAGTCAGAGTCGACTGCTAAATAAAAGCCTGTCTCTCTCTCTCTCTCTCTCTCTCTCGACTATCCTAAGGGCTTCTTCGTGCACATGAGGACTAGGCTCTTGGGAAGAAATAAGAAATGGAGCATTATGTCTTATGTCACACTCTTTTCTAGTACAGAGGACATAAAACACATCTCTCTCGTCTCAACAGAACACAAGTGCCGAGCAGAGTGACTAACTGACTTCAAGTACACTTCCCCATATATAGCTATTTCTCCTAGCACATAAATCCTACTTACGAGTGAGAATTTTTCCGTAGGGCCCAACTCACGACAACATCCCCACACTCCATTCTTTTCACAAGTTATCTACAATTGCAAATGTATTACCAGCCAAGCGACTATAAACCATGATTTCGGATAAGAGTTGTTTGAACACGACAGAAATATTTCCACAAATACAACGACCTTCCCCTGTACATCCGAAACAATCCGAATTCTACTATTTCTTCACATGTCCTACTACTATTAGCTAAAGAAACTTGATAGCTACCCTTTTGCTTTGCTTGCATGTGTTTTTCTAGGAGATAGGGACTTGAGATATACTCGAACTACTATAGCCGACGACGACGACGGTGTGTAATGCAGGAGCAGTAAATGACAAGTATGTAGAAGGAGCATAGAAATAGGTAGCTACGGAAACCAAGACACACAACCTTCTTAAGAGCTATAGATTTTTATTCCCATAAGAGAATAGAAAAAGCGAGGAGTAGACACCCACGATCGTTTACATGTTTCCACCACATTTTAGCATTCAACCCCATTGAATTGCAGGGAATTGAAGCTCCTTTAAGTCTTTTAATACTCTCTCACATCTATTTCCATATATGTGACTACCTAGCTTAGCTCCACTTTTTTCCCGAAAGTAAAATCTCGTTTTTCTTTATTGCCCTTTCTTTCTAGTCGTATCAGAGAATCACACCCACAGCTGCGCTACCCATAAACTCAATGTCACAAATACTAAACATAAGTGGTAGTTTTAGCCGTTCCCTCCTATAGATATTATGCACTGCTCCTATTATTTAATGCTTTCTCCGCTTCATTTCCTTCGAGGACGTTATAGAGCTCACAGTTGCCTACATATCCTCAGAGAATCTAAATAAAATACATACAATTACCTCTAAGTAGGTACTTAAGTCAAACCTGCTCAAAACCATAGCACGTTTCTCCTCGAAAATCTATTCTCTAAACGCTGCGGCACAGAATAAGAAACTGCACTCGGCAGAAAGACAATTGTAAAAGAGGGAAGTGCAACATGGGACACTACATATATAAATACTCAGTCTCTTCTGTCTCTGTTCACACATAGCTATTTTGACACTGTAATTATCAGTGCAATAAAAATCAATAGATACCTGTGTGTGTGAGGGGAGTAAAAAAGAATGATTATTTTCCGAAAATGGATTTGGAAATGCATAAGTAGTTACTGCGTGTAGTCACAATAAAAAATAATAGGGAGGACATCGAGGCACGGGATAAGTTATCGGTAAAAAGTGAAGGACCTAAATGGTATTTTTATGGTTTCGAGCATTTCCATACGCTATTGGTGAATGTCTATCAAGTTTTCCATGTATGGTAATAAAGACCTTCCGAGAAATAGAGTGGAGTCGACAAGAACAAGATGAAATGTGAATGGTAGACAAGGGAGACAGTAGGAAGACAGGAAAAGAAATAACAATTTGCTCAGGAATGAAAATGTTGATTCGGGCCACATGTAGTAAAAAGACGAATGTTCTCTCCTATATATTCCTTTGTCATGAGGCGAACAAAATGAATTGGTTGTAAGAAGCGTGTCGTCGTTTGGTTTGGTTGAGTAGAGGGAAAGTGCCGTCGTTCCACCCATCCGACCGACGGATCCATCCCAAAAGGCAATGTAAGTATCTAGTACAAGGGAGTCTTCGGAAGAAGCCCGAGTTGTCCTCTCTGCAAGGAAACAGATAAAAAGGGACAGGGCAAGACAAACAGCCAAGGAGTCAACCCAACAAGTCACATCACCAACTCTGTGAATGTATCTGTGTAAGTGTGGTGAATGAGGAACGTAGATGAGATGAGAATTATGCAGTTGACTCAGCCTATACACATCTTATACACATCTGCCTGTGTTCCTCCGACTTCCTATATTCTCCTTACTACTTAGCTCCAGTGCCCGAATATCCTCACTGCTAATTGTAAATAAGCCATAGCTGCATTATTATTCTGGAGAGTGCCATCGGGGTTTTTGCTGCGAAATGAAGTGGATGCCTGGCCTAGGTGGGTCGGGAAGGAAGAGAGACAAGTGACATGTGGACGGGTCGGAGCAACCTATCAAGACTTCAACTAACTATGCGATTTGCGATTTCATGGCAAGAGTGACACATTGGAGGGCTTCCATGCGACTCAGCCTCACATGGCTCAGTCTAAGTAATACACATGCATTCACCTTATTATTATTACTCTCTATATCCACTGCTCAACTACTCACTCAGAATACATAGTTAATGATGCTGTGTGCAAGAGGAGCAAACACATTTCTTCACATTATCAAAGACAACAGCCTTCCTTCACTATCTGCTGACTATAGGCACTCAACTCCAGCTCTCTTCTCTGCCCTGTAATTTAATATGCTGGAAGTCGAGTCGGGGCAAGCCAAGCCAGACTAGACAAATAGACGAGAGCAATGAAAACTTAAGTAGGAGCAGTAACTACCGCTCTTTTAGCAAAGGAAACACTTTAAGGCATGTCTAGTGATGACTGCTACATTTACGCACATAATAATAATCTAATATAATCCCACATCCCACAAACTCACCATTCCATAAATTCTCTTTTACCCTGCAAACAGAAACATCTCCAATTTTATCTTTTCCGCTTAAATTAAATGCATAGACATTAAGACTCTCAAGTACTTTCAAAATTTAGCTTTCTCTAGTTCAGTTTTATATCCCTTTTGTGTAATACAGTAAATATCGTTAATAGGTAAACAGATATTTATACATAAAAGCATTCATTTTTCAAGTGATCTCTTAATGCGTTTTCTATTGGAGGATTGAAATTATACTAAAAAAATTATAGCACAACAGTAGTAAATCAGCAATAAAGAAAGCTCTCTCTCTCGGTTATTCTCTTGGCTTTAGATAATTCTTTTAGTATTTAGCATTATTTTTGTTTGGCATGTGAATATTTATGAAAACGTATGCTGTAAATGAGGATGAAGTATGAAATGAGGTTTGTATTTGTGGGAGTGTGGAATATTGTCATTTGGGCAGAGATTTATAACGTCATGAAGTACATTGGCTAGGAAGTAAGATGCAGCTGCATTAAATGCATAAGTAGGGCTGTGAATAAAAAGTGAGTGACTATTGGGGGCATTTGACTAAATGCTGTCAGGTATATTGTGCATTTAGTGAATTTATTTAGTGAGCAGAGTCCTAAATGCAGTGGGTGCATAAATAGCATAATTTGGAGCGAGAGAGAGAGAGAGAGGGGATTTATGTGTGTGAGTAAGTTACTGTGAAAGTGAGGAGAAGAGGGAAGAGAGCCGGGCGAAGTGAACTGTCAACTGTGAAGTGTACGTCTAAAGAGGATCTCTTCTCCATTTCTTGTGATATTTTCAACGGAAACAGTGCCGTCAACATGTTCACGTTAATCGCTTGAAATGTTAACTCGCAACAGCTGCGTTTCAATTCTCTGTCATCAGAACTATTTGCCGTCCCCACAGAAAAACTTTAATGAGACTTATTTTAAATCCACTAATTCACCGACTTTATGGCCACAGAAGAGAGCGCAGTGTGGAAAGGCAAGCGTAGAAAAGGAACTGAAAAGAAACCAAAGCACTCGTCATCATAGCACACACCGCTCTTATCCTGTGTGTGTACATCTCTAACCAGTATATAACCGAATAATAACCACAGGGTATAGCTAAAGTACGCATCACACGAGTCTAGTATGTCCCTGAAGCATCACTTACACGTTTATGTCTTGCTACTTTAGTTAACTCGACTCGATCAGACAGATAGGGTTAATAAGAAAAGTGAAGTATCATCAAAAGGAAAGGAGCTGATAACATGTGAAGTTTCTAAAGTACATTCTATACACAGGAGCTCATCTTCTTCGCACATCTCTCCGTTCCATAGACACAACTGTAAAAAAAACTTGCATTGCATTGGGATGTGAACATGACATGTCATTCCAAGTAGATAGAAAACGGATCCGGACTTTACATTGGCGTAGTCTTCTGTATCTCAACATTCCTGAATACCTTGCTCACTCACTCAACTCCCACATCATACGAGGAGTACATTGGTAGGTAGCTGTGTACAAGTAGAAGGAAGATTGAATGGAACAACTCAAATCACATTTCCTTCCGACGATGCATTCTACCTAACTAACTAACCAACGACATTACATAGATCCGTATCCTTAGATTACCCTGTCTCATGTCTGTGTGCTTTCAGTTGGAGTAATACAAAGGTGTACTGTGCATAGCATGTACCTACATGAGCCCAAGACAAAAACGCCTATTCAGCGCTTGTCACGAAACCAATATCAATTTCTCCCTTCGCATAACTCCCCACCACTTTTTTATCATTCCCTTTATATGAAATTGATATCTTGGTACGAATTTCAGCCAAGAGTACGACATTTTTCTATCTATGAGCTATGCCTTAGCTCTAAGTACAGATAATGCCTCTCATTTACTTCATTTTATACCTTTGTGTTGACTTTTGTCTGTTGTATATAGCAGTGACTACATAAATCACTTGATACTCAACCCATATGTACATCTTTGAATTAAGTTTTAAGGCAATGTTCCAATAATCGCCATCATACGTAAATTAAATTCGTCCCATCCTCGATTCAAAAAAGAGGCAACACCTACAGCACTTATAATATTATGCTTGATGTGCCAACCAGACGAAGCAAAGAAAGCGCTTTGTAGTCGAGTGTCGTTAGCAGAGCGTAAAACAAACATGTTTCTTTGCTTTGTCTTGTCAACACATTTTTTATCGCCACTGTCTCTTGTCACTTTGCCTATCATATCTTACTGAACTGATCCCTGTAATCAGCTACTAAACAAAAACCTCTCTGCGCATACAAATCATGCTTGTCAATGTCAAAAAACTTCCTCAGCTATCCTTCTTGCCTACAAAATAGGCTTCTAGAATAATTATGGCAGTGCCTACGCATAAAAATTATGTGTCTGAAAATATCTCATGTCCCGTTTTAATTGAAACAATAGAAAGACGCCAATTTAAAATGCAACAGATCAAGAACATTTGATAACATATTTTTTGGGGTACAAGAATTAGACGAACTTAAAAATTATTTAACGTAAAAGTGCATATTGCTATCGTTGCGGCATTTTAGCTAAAGATAAAAAATCTACTGTCAAGAAATGGCTTGTAGCATTTTAGGGAAATGTTTAAAGGAACAATTTTTGAATTCCGTTGTACAACATTTCCATAATGCGTTTCATATAAATTACAAGGATCAAATGAAGTTTTCATTTTGTTTTTAGATTGAAGTAGAAAAATTTAGAGATAAAGAAGGGCGTAGGTTAATATTTACTTTGAAAATGGGGGATATTTTGACGTAGCGAGACTGTCAATGTGTAGTTATGCCAAATAAATATACTTAGCTAGCTGAGACTATAAGACTATCACAAAGTACTAGCTTACAAGAAAATAAATGTGAATCTGTCACAATAATAAATATTGTGAGAGAAGGGAGTAATAGAAAGGAAACCAGAGAAAAAGGAGATATTTTATGAATAACTAAAATGTTGTAGCTATAAAGGCTCGTGTCCAGACTGGAAAGTGATAAATTGGCACATGCCAATCCCACATTGTTTCCTACGACAAAAATCGGATTTGGTCTGCCCCTTCCTAGAGGTTAAAACCAAACTGCGGTTCATATCAAAGAGAAAGAATATTTCCTTCTCAAAATACACACGAATGTTTTGGACATTAGGTTAACAATAACGTATAACAAAGTATAATGGAGGTAATGCTAGTAATATATGACTCCCAATTCCAACTTCCCAACTCCAACATGTACAAGAGCAGAAAACGATAACCACTATACTATTATGCTGGCTCTCATGTAGAACGTCTGAAAACGGCATAGAGCAAGGAAAGTATCTAAACATCAACAAGATGAAACCAAACCACCTACCAAGCTGCATGTACTAACTATGCCTTAACAAAACACTACACTAGCACAGGTAAATTGTTACTATGCTATAGGTAGGACGTAGCTGATTGTAATATATGCATATAGAATATAGTGAGTGAGTGTATTATATATGCACAAATATGGGATTGTGTTAGATGCGAGTGTATCACGCACAAATTCCCATGAACCTCACAAACCTCTAGATTTTATACGAGATAATCATCGATTCATCAGCTCATAATACATATGAGTTGGTGAACTGAGGAAATAAATAGAGTTTCCCCACTGGAGCTACATTGATATTGAGTCGGAGAACTAAGGGGCTACTCTGAACATGAAAAACCTACAGAAAGCACAAAACAAACAGAAAGGAGTCATGTCATAACATGTTCATCCAGAACCAGAGACGGGCTGAGCTAGAGAGAAATGCTCCAAAAAACCTATTTTCCATAATAATATGTAGTTATTGCAAAGAGAACAACAGACAAGAGATATAAGGAACGAAGGAAACGCTAGGAAATTCAAACAAATGCAATGCAATGATCAGTGCAATGGATATAGTAGGTACCTACCTATACCATATTTTATAATATGTAAGAACATGTGTGAAAATGGGTAGACATGCATATGACCAAATCATTACTTTGTGGCTTTCAGTTTTTCCTTGAGCCATTATGCCATGCCACCCATGCTTCGAGAGAAAGAGGACACTCAGCCAGACTATATGCATATTATATAAATACTCCCCACGCCCCTTCTGCACAGTACTATAGAAAAACATTTATAATTTTCTATTACGAACAGACTCAGTCAAGCAGTCAGCAATTCTGCTCATCGACCTGATCACATAATCGTGTTCCATTTCATTTCATGTGGATAGATGGATGAAGCACTTTGGCCATTTAATATATCAACTACATTTACAAATACATAACTAGCTTTATCTCTCTAAATATCTCCTCACTGCATTCAAATATTCACAATCGAAATGTTCAGAACAGGAAATCATCAGCTGATGATAACATATTATCCACTTACAATATGTACAAACTAGATGAAACCTTTAATACTCTTCAAGTGCCTAACTCTTTAACAAGAGCCAACTTACGAAATCCTAAACCCATTTTATTTGTTATTATTTGCATACTACAGTGAGAGAGCTATCAAAAGCACGCACATGGATTAGAGCTCTATCTTTAACACACAATGGAAATTGGACTTTTCCAAGTAAACAAACATATTGTGGATATATAGACAGGTAGGGAACAATGAGCAAGAATAAGTATAATTGGCAAGTGGATGATAAAGGGAAGGGAAGGCAGAGTGCCTTAGAGCCATTGGCATTGCATCAGAGAAGGAAACAGAGTTTCTCTCTCCCGCTAACACTTTTACGTTAGTGACGATACCAATCAATTCCCACTTTTGCAGTTTGATTGATCCCTTGGCACTGCCTCTCCTTACCTTCTCCACTCTTTTGCTCTCTGTCTAATTTATTATTTTCCGCTGATTATTTTACTGCCCTAGCGAATCCTTTTCGTTTCCCGAACCAAAAACGCGAGCTAAGACTTACAGAGACTGATTGTCGGGGAGTTGATTAGCAAGAAATACGAATGTTAGGCTTAGAAATTCAAATCCCGACCGTATGTCGTTAATTACTCCAGATAAAACAGTAGCAATCGTATAATTACCTAAAATGTATTCTGATCCATGGTTATATCAAATAAAAAAAACCTAAGGACTAATTAACCACATTGTATCATTAGTAGAAGAGAGAAACCTTTTTGCGATGTCAACTTATCACATCAAATGTCGAAGAAATTCATTTTTCGTCAACAATGCTGAATAAGTAATCAATCCATTATTAAATTATATGTAAAAGTACATAGCCGGTTGAAATATTTACTCAGTCTTGAAAGCATAACGCCTATAAAGGGGTAGATAATATGGACAGAGTGGCTACATAGTACAAACACGTACATCATATTTATTATATCCTCAGGTAGCTTTTGTACTACAGCCTTCTCATTATTCGCATAGGTAAAAAAGCTGAGTTAATAAAAGGGTTAGTTGTATTATATATAAAAGCAGATGCTGACATGAAAAGAATCAAGTCAACCTTCGCTGCAACATTCAACGCAACTCAAGTTGACGCTACAATTGCACGTTCGTTCGAAAAGCATTAGAGGAAGGGAGCGTAAATGGAAGAGAAGTGAGTAAAAAACGAGAAGTCAGAGCAGAGAGAGGCGATTCCAGTGCAAAGTCGAAAGATATAAACTAAAAACTATAATATTATCATCAATTAGCTAGAATATATATTAGTGTGTATTTAGTAGGTAGAGTAGGCAGTGCAGATGGATATAGCTATTTTGTGTACACCGGCTGTGCCCGTGCCAACCTAAACGAAATGAACAAAAAACGGCGAAGGAACGAAATAACATGAACTGCAAACAAATTCCTTCAATTCTCTTTAACCTACCGATGCGTTGCAATGTAAAATCTCTTAATATCCCTTGCTTTGTTCAATGTGTTAAGTATATGTAATTACAGACGTACTACTACTGTTTGTTTATATGCAAAGAGATAAGTACTTGTATAATAATATCCAGAGCTCTGATACATAGCTATATGATGGACACTACATATTATTATAGAGTACAGGTACTCGCTACCTGTATGCAAATCAATTATAGCCTCTTCTTCTCTATTCACACATGCAGGATGCGTATATCCATTGAATCTTCTCTCTATCCAATAATTCCTATCAATCAAGACCACGCTAACTATCGAAATATTTACCTGTCTATAAAAAGTAATTACATAAATTGTAAAGGGAAATATTTACATGGGGATTTTCATTTTGTTGACTAGATTGAGGCAATGCGAACAGTTCCTCTTCAAGCGCAAGGTCATCGCTAACATTTACATATTTATTGTTACAGCTACAAACAAGGTACTTATTGTTGGATCTTTGTGAGATCTTCTGTTCCCTCATACACAAAGCCTTCCCTACTGAGACAAATAAATTGTGCTTTACTGTAATAACTGAATTTCCTAGAATTCAGTATCTGTAGCCAGTAAACGTCGCATTCTAAAAAGCACTTTGAATCAAAAGAAAAAGGCGTCTCGCCTTTTTCTCTCAATTGTAGGGAAATTTTTTATGACTGTTACAAGAGGAATGGTAAGGATGAGTACCCAAAACAATTGATTGTGATTGTTTGAATAAAGCAAGTGGATATCAAAGGCTGCCAAGTGCCAGCGAATCTCATTTATTCTAAATAAGTTAAGTTCATTCACCATTTTATCACCTCGTTTATTTTTGGAATGCTTTTATGTACTTGACGGTGTTCACTTGAGGAGTGCTTTTGGCTACACGACACACAGAATAGAAACTCTCGTTGCACACTCATCGCGTTTACTTCTGTTTAGACTGGGGTTACAAGTGACAAGGCATGAATGATCAATGTTACGAAACAATTTCCCGTATTCTATTTCCACTAACTTGTTTTCTGTTTCGATTCTTCAGACTGCGGCCTCTGATCCAAATTATGGTGACTGGTTCAGACAGAAACTATTTACTCCGCTAAGTAAAAACAGATAGCCTGGACTCGCACAAAGAATTAATTTCGTGGCAACGATAGAACGAACGGCATGGAAAGAATTGTGACTGAATTGAATGCATGGGGAAAGAAATCGTAAGGAGCTGTGCCATTAAAGATTAAATGTCCGTAAATTAAACAATCTATCAGAGTTAATCAAGAAAATCCTCTGGGGCGTATTATCAGGTTATTCATTTTGTTTACCTGAATTCTCGTGGTGACCATTCAGACCCTCGAATGTTTTCGATGTCATTTGGAAAAGAGCATCTAATGGTGATGAATCTGAGGAGTTGCGTCTTCCGTTGTTTTTACTCTGCGGGTCCCAAGGGCGGACTATCCGTTGTTGGGTATTCACATCTACATTTCGACCACTATTACTACTATTCTTCTCGCTACTCTTCGCATTCGGATTCGGCTTGTGACTTAGAATATCCGAAATTGAGAAGGATTTAACCCCGGATGCGGTCTGACTCGTTGGCGACTCAACCTGAAAAAATAATACCAACGTCCTCAATTATTCAAAACCAACATCATTTAGCAGCTATCCTAACAAATGATTATTCAAATTAATTTTAACGTAAGATTGTAGAAAACGTTTTCCAATATACTAAAGTTCTATAGTTCATAAGATTAGAATATAGTTTGATCAGGAAATATATAGAACAAATAATCGCTAAAGTCATCTTTGTTTAATGTCTCATCTTTCCCATATCTCACGGTACTGTCATACCTGCATAGTACGGTATGCCAGTACCTACTTACAGAATTAGAAGCCAGAATATCTTAATGTAGTTTTATCAACGTAGTAGATATGAATGGCTCGGAAGAAAAACGGGGAACCAGCACTGAATTAACTTCAATTACAAAAAGTGTTTCAGTCCATGGTAACAAGTTGGCAAAACGGACAAAACTTTTAAAAATCCTGCCGTTTTACCAATTTGTTATTATGAACCGATTTTTTTGTGAATCAGTTCTGGTTCCCTCTTTTACGTCAGCCATTCATATGAAAAGGAGGTCATTCGAGTTATTCATACGTCTTGAGCCAGAAGAATAATGCGTGGCGTCTTAAAAATACTGTCATTGAAGTATAACAAATAATAAATCTAGAAATTCACGGTAAAATACAAAATATTTATTGTTTTGGGAAATCTATGGGAGATGGCTAATTCATTATTCTTCCCATTCATAAATATTATCCTTCCTTTCCACTGTAGTTGGATAATGATGTGCTTGTTATGCTGAGAACATGTGCATATTTCTCTATAGACGTTTCCAAGTTTTCTATTATTGTGCGTTGTACTACGAGGAAAAAATGAAATATTATTTGGCGGCGGAATTTGTGTGAACAACAGCTAAATGGATTTAAGTAGCAGTATACCGCCAGTTGCAACGCGAATAACTAAGTGTGCCTTTGTGATACGATATGTTAAGAAAAGAGATTGTTAGAGTGTAGTATAGGAAGGGAATATAATATTTGAATGGCGAGTAGTGAATAAGTGCACAAAAGATAGAATAGAGCAAGTCATCACCATCAGAGAGATAGGCGAGGAGTAATGTGATCATGAGATGACTACTCACCATAATCATCATCGTACATCATACTCCTTTGCCATTAAGTACTTCTTTCGAGAATGAAGTATTATAATATCTCTTCTTCCCCATCCAAAGCTCACAGCATTTACAATAAAAGTAGAGTTTTACAAGAAAGGTTGGCCATGTTCCGTTTCTATTGTGAAAAGACAGGGAAGATAGTGGGAACGTTTATGATGGAATGATGAGAGCATGCAGCTCATCTAATTTTCATCTGAAATCTCTATCTGTGTGTGCAGAGTGAGAAAGGATGTACGTAGAGCTAATCGTAAATAGTGTAAGTAATCTGAAATATCATGACTCTTAGTTCCTCAATTTATCGTCATCTTTTTTGCAAATTAGTGGAAAAGTCGAACGCATTATTACTTTTATGATGCTCATCATTTAAATTTGATAGTTTATCATTTGAACAGATTTTAACATCTTTGCCATTGTACAGAGTGCCGTCGTCGACAGACAAGGAAATGACTCAACTCAATCCATCTCTTTAGAAAATGAGTGCCTATCTCCGCTCAGTCTGCGTCTGCAAAGAAGAGGCGAAAGGCGCTAACTAAACCAACAGTTGATACAATGCATTAAATAGATCTGCAGTCCTTCCCATTTGAAACTAATTTATTTCATTCATTTACTTGCATTCTTTTCGGCTTTCTTTTGCCTACGTGAAACAACTTTGTAGAATAGAAGCGCAGATTGACAAAAAGCACTTGAGCTCTAATTGTCCTATTCATTTATAAGTTGAAATAGAAAAATGTTATTGTAAATACAAGTACCTACCTCCTATGCTCTGTTGTAAGTAGTAGCTTGAGAGAGGACAAAAACAGAGCGCCTACTTATTCTACTACAATTTAAAGCACTCTACTTCCTTACATTACACAGCCATAGATTATTATTGCGTATACACCTCTTTAAATGTCAAATGAAAATTCTGTGGATGGATTGTGCATAATATACTTGTAGGAGCTGTCTAATATGATTGCAACTTGAGTTGGAAACAATCAACTAATTGTCAAATGTGCTTAGAGACAAGCTGTAGCTACTGATGGTAGGAAAAACTAAAATAAATAATAGACTACCTACCTATAGATGTGTACTAAATACTAGTATGTAAATGAATGGCTACTTCCAGCTCGCCTACCCACAGTAGACGACATTTCAGAACAGTGTGCAGATAATGCTCCCTGTGAGTCGACTGTATAAAATAGCAGGGTGCGATGAAATACATAAATGCCAAACTAACCAGGATAAGTGTAGTAGGACGTAGGATATAGGAAGGCAAAGAACCTTATTGTTAGTCATATTTTGCCAGAGCTATTAGAAAGATTAGTAGGAGCTACAGTAGAAAATGTCAACCTGCCTATTGTAAACATGTCACTTTTGAGAGTTTCCTTCCACTTAAAGTGCAAATTTAATGAGGCTGTCCATTACCAACATCCATTTACTACGCACATGACTCGGCATTGGACATTTTCCTTCTAGCAATTACGCCAGCAGCCTACCCAACCTAAATCCACCAAAAGCAAAAATAAAAAGAAATGTGATCGAATTGAATCAAATGTACGACTACAAGGGGCGTGTCCACGATAATTCAGCTCCATATAATATTCTACTAACTATTTCAATTCCTTCGTCTCTCCTACCTCCACTAGTACACTGAGACAAATATACCGTCTCATCATATTACACTCTCTGTCTCTACTAACAACTACTTACTACTAACTCACTGCAAAATCATTCCACTAAATCTACTCCAAAAAAATTTAGAATATTTAAACTAGCTCTCATTCTAAAGATTTTTTAAAAAATCATTGGCGTTATGAACTTCAATTATACTATCTTATTGAAGTTTTACAACAATTTTTTGACATAGTAGAACCTGCTAAAAAGTTTGGTAATATATGATTGCAGAAAAGTGTGTCAGATATTGCTTAAGATGCTAGGGAGCTAAAACATTTATACTAAGCTATGTGTATCCTTGGTCTGTCAGCAACCAATAATACTGTTTACATTCTTATCGCCAGAATAGGGGCATTCTTAATATGGTTTCGAGGATATGCATGTAGGAAGACATTCCAATCAATTTGAGCGACATTTTTTGTTAGCAAAGAGAGATTAGAGAAAAGATAGCTGCGAATGTAACTGCAATGTGATTACCTCACTGTAAGTTATTTTAATTTCAATATCGACTACATATGCATGCTAGTTCCTAGAAGAGGCCTGCTAAAGATTGGAGTACAATAGTTCTTTGTACTTACGGCATGTGCATGAGTATTGAGTATTATCTGATTATTCTACCAACTGCTTACATCCAGTTAGTTCCTAAATACTTTTGTCAACAATGAATAATTTGTATAATATGATAATCAAAACGATGAGTGCTAAATGAAGATAGAACAGAATGTGCTAATATTATCTGCAGGTGAATTGCTGTTAGAGATATGTGGAAAATTGCAATGAGGAAGAATCTGTTATTATTTATTGTACATCTATGTTCAGAAAATTTAAAAAATAGAATAGAATAAAAATGGAAGATATGTGTAACACTTGTCGTTAGTGGAGTTGTTGACTGGGATCATTAAATATATTACTAGAGAAGCCAATTAAAGTAACCATTCAATAGTGTCATTCCATTCATCTAATGTAACATTTTTAGTTTTAAAATCTATGTAGGTCGCTAGCTCTGCTTTCATTGCATGTAACTCCGAATAGAGAATTTTACATGTACGGCTCCAATAAATGAGTGTCTCTAGAATAAAGGCTATTCATAGTACCTATGCCTATTAAATATTAAATAGTACAACTACCAACTACTGTGTGCACAGTTAGGCAATAGGTAGGAGAACAAGACTTCGGGACGCTAACTATGTACTTGTATATTATTACCATTGTGTACATACAATAGGAACACGTAAAAATTCTGGTATCTCATCTATTGTCTATATTTAGTCGAAGGAGCGCTCTACACAGGACACACTAATATTTTTTACTGTAGCTGCCTAAATACATTTAACACATTTTCGTTGTAGCTCTGCCTCATAATGATAATAGTTAGCTAGAGGGTTTGTTAGTACGTTTACCATAAATATTAGTGGATAGAGAGACGGGACTGAAAGAAAACACGACTCCTTCTAGCTACGGCACCCACATAATAACATACCTTCCTCCCAAATCCATTAATAATTGCAATCAAAAAGACTCATAAAAATTTCAAGATAAATATATCTGCTATCAACACGCTATGTACGTAGGCTACATGCCTTGCAATAATAACAACTACAGAATCAGTCTCCACTCCACGCTCAACATAAGAATCTAAAATTTTTCAGAACCTCCTCTCCATAATGAATGCGACCTAGCTAAGTATGTAGATATATTTATACATGTACCGACGTAAGTAATAAGGGTAACTTTTTCATGCCCACTGCATTTAGAGTTGACAGTGAAGAGCTAGCCGATAGATAGAGAGTAGGAGTAATGCCAATATTATCCTAGTTGAGAATATGGTAAAAATTCTGTTGAACAATGAGCAATCCCAATTTCATTCTGTTAATCTACCCACACTGAGGACTGTCCCATTATTATTTATTAAAAATATTAGAGGACATGTCAAATCAAATATTTATGATGATATGAAAAGTCAGACAGAACCAAACAATACAATAGCAATTTCCAACTCAACAAGCGACACGAAGAAGTAAGTAGGAAGGGATTGCCCCTACATCCCTAATAAATACTAACTCGGACCAACAAACCCAATAAAAGTAATAACTTTTATGCACGTAGATAAATACAAGAACATGCTTAATGTTAGATTAGGGAACGAGAACCTAGTTTCCAATATAAATTAATTTTTTAGAGCTAACTTAGTTTCCACCGTGTGTATTATGCTACTAAATATTCCACTGTGTATTCCTTCCTACCGGCTTTTTCCTCTAAAAAATCTACTTTTATTAACAACAACTTGAAATAAGGGAAAATGAATTTACACTTGTGTCTACTCTACAATCAAGACAAATAATAACTCGTGGACAAAGATGACTTAAAAAAGATGATAATTAGGTGTGTAGAAATTGCAGATACTGACCTGTAACATTCTCAACTTCTTTAAGGGTCTGAAATATTCGTCTTCAGAACAGTCCTCAATGGTATTTCTTGAGATGATGTCAGGGGAGGTGAGGGAGGGCGAAGGACTTCCTCCTACACTAATGAGGTCGTCCGATGACATTTCGTCATCTTGACTGGTGGGACTTAGAGGCAATTCTTGACATTTATTCGAAGGTGCTTTGGTATTTTCCACCTTGTCGCTCTCAGCAGACTCCGGGTCCATCTTTGCCTCACACATTTGTTCGAGTGGAATTGTCTCCCGCACGCCGATTGCAAACGCCACTGTTTCGTTTTTATTGTAATTCTATCTTAAGCAACTTATTGTCGTTTCCGCTCCGCCCAGCTTCCGCTGATGTCCATTCACAACTTTTTTGACTTTTCTCAGGCTATCATCTCATATGTAGCATAACTGAAGATTAGGGCATCTACTATTGCAAGTTTTGAGCCACACTCAGTTTTTGACACTGATATGCACAGGAGTTTCTGTTCAAAATGCAATTGTGGTAAGTAAGGAGAGCATTGTACTATTTTCACTGAGCATTTCTTTGAGGAAATTGATAGTAGTAGAGGGTGATGATGGCGTAGGTGCTAAAACTAATAGACACTTATAGTGCTCAATAGTGCATCGAAAATACTAGCTAAGGATTATCACCATAGGACGAGCATTATTTCCACCACAAAATGATCGCCACCTTTTGAACAGCTCATGTCACGATTCATTTGCTCTGAGAGGATTCATCGACTTAACATTTCTACCTTGCGTATTTAAGCCTCGACTATTAAAAACAAATAGTTGACAAGTCACTGCTTAGCTTTGAAATCCAAGTCGATTCGTTTTGTCTCCAAATTTTCACTTGTATATGATTATGTTCTGTATGTGTGACAAGTGAACATGCGTATACTCGAAGTTTCGAAAAGTTGTTTATAACATGCACCGTCCCGTGAGCTAACAATCAGAACACGAATAGGATGCAGGTTCTATGCATATTCAATCAAGATACACTTTTACATGAAAAAACTCAAGAAAGTAATTTGTGCTGACAATGAGTGAGTCGAATGGTTTACTCAACCTCAACGGTGAAGGTGTTTTCAGTTGAACTTATAAAATCACTTGGAGCTAATTAATTGTATCGGCACAATCTGTGACGCAATCCAATTCAGAATAGAATGCAAAAAGCCACCTTTACTTCTTTACAGGTCAAATCCTCAAAGGAGTCGATCTAACGTGAACAGCGGCTAAAAATATTTTTGGTGATGAGTAGTGAGACGAAACTGAGGTGCGTAGCTTTGGGTGAATCCGGGAAATGACTTGTGGATTCAGGATATAGAAAATCCTTTAGCACTTCCTTTTCATTCTAGATAATTGTCAATTTTTCTTGTGGACGACACCTTTTCTTTTCACGCTATTTTTTCTAAAACTCAAGTTATTGGGAACATACGGGCTTTGCATAAGGCATCTGTAGAAACACGAGCACAACTGTTTTAGCCGCTAATACTATCACATCAATAGTCATCTGCTCTCCTATAGGATTAGTATTAGCGGGTGGGTGCACTGGGAAAATATGATAGTCTTTATCCTTTTGTCTATTTTCATAGATTGCTGGTTTTTAGTTATAAAAATTCAAGTCGTGCACAAAGGATTGTCATCAATTGGAGGACATGAGGCAGTTAAATTATCTTTGATTCGATGATAAAATATTTACTCTGCTAGATAAATAGTACAGTGATTTCTTGTGTCCAAGTCACCAGTTAGTATGCATAGTATAACTTGGGTTCACAGTTTGTCAGGCAGTGCATTATAGATGAAATGCAAGTAGGGAGTGTGTTACGGAGAGGTTCCAAATAGTAACTGGCAGTCTCCTTATCGATGCAACTCAAATATGTGTGTGTATCTCATAGCTCTTTGCTAATTGACGTATGTCATGCCAAGACAGCTCCATGTAAGTATGTATTGTGTATCTGTGTGTGTATGAGTGTATGACACGACACGAAGTGAAGAGTGGAAGAGCCGACGAGTCAAGTCACCTTGGCTTAAAGACAAGAAGTGTTCAACTGAACAGGGCAGGGGCGGATAATGATGTACTATACTCATCCGTACAAATCGTCCCGACGCAGAGTTAAGGGCAGCTCAGCAAAATGTCATTGAGCTACCTAATAACGTTCTTCTGATGTCTAATAATCAGGAATGGCAAGGGGAATTCGAATGTCAAGGCTTACACAGTACACTGATGAGTGAGGTTGTCTGTACTTGCTACGTGTGTCTATGTCTGAGTGAGTGAGTCGTAGGCTCGTACCCTGGTTTCTGAAGCCTTATTAAATCCCTGAGTATTAATCAGCTAGACAATTGGGAAGATGAAGTTGCTCCGTTGAAAACGATGGTCAGAGTCAATTCCGAAGGAAACTGTATACACAGACACACAAACTGAAAGTCAGGTGAGTCAAGTTGTGCTTATTAGATACGTAGCTTTGTGTAATTGTGAGTTCTGCCGGTTAACTGAACCCAAAAGCTAGACTTCATGTGATATAACGTAATGGAACTAAGTATAGAGATGTATGCGTCGTATTTAGCATTAAAGTGAGGCTGAGTGGTGTGAGAGTTGCTGTAATGTAGTAGTGATTCAACACTCGCCTGCCTCACGGTACTACAAAAACAATCTACTCAGCCCGGTCTATGCTTCTCCATATGTATAACCAGTGGAATACATTGTTCTCAGGCCGGATTTGGTTTTCCCGACGCAAATATATATTTTTACTAGTACTTGTAGTAAATACGCTGCACTGCGCACTCAGCTAGTACGAGACGAGTAGTAGGGTGAAACACATGAGACACTGCTCTACTACACACACACAGGAGTGAGAGAGGACGAAATTGCCAACTACCTGCCTTCTCTAAAGCTGGAAAATGTTTAGGAGAATGGTTTTGTACTCCGTCTGTCTCTCTGTAGGATTTCCTTTGACTTCCCTCGTTCCCTCTCACAGAATCACTCTGTGTCGGCCAACTTACTTACGTGAGTTAGGTGAGTGAGTGTGTGGATTGTGAATGTAGGTAGGCAGTAGTATGTAGTAGTAGAGTAAGTAATAGTAGGTGAGTGGATGGAGGAAGGCAGCCGTCTCACAACAACCCAATACCCATACATGTGTTCATCTCGGGTTATTTAGCATCAGTCAGTTAGTTGTTGATGTTGTTGTGCGAGAGTGAAGAGAGTTAGTCAGTTATTCAATGCTCTCTGCGTTGTTACGTGAGTACGTAGGCTGATGTTACGTATCCGTGCGATGTTCTTAGGGACTCTGCTGTGGATTGCATGAAGGCTGTGTTCCTCTGTCTGTCGGCTGTTGAGTGAGGAGGATTTGTGGGAGATTGGCTGAGCGTCGAGGGCAATGCGGAGAGTTGTGAGTGCGGGGAATGAATGGTAGGCCGAGTTGGGAGTTAGCGTGTTTGACAGGTCAATTTAGTTGGATAGGCCGCCTTCGAGCTAGACAGGAGGAGTCTTCGTCGCACATTGGCCACTTCCCCGCTAAGCTACGCTCTCTCCAAACCCTCACAACCTCATTAGCGTCTATTTAGTGTTTTTGTCGTTTTCGGAGCCGTTTGGGTGGCCCACGGCCCGTTCTCTTGGGTGGCCCGTCTACCCAGTCCATTCTATCTCCATCTTATACCTCATCTTCTCCTAATTCTTCATCATTCCTTAATTATTCTTATTTGGTTGACGCTGATGTGATGTGGATGCCAGGCTGGGATCTGTGTGAACCACTATGCATGCATTATACATGCCCTATTCCTCATCTAAGTGCTGGCCAGCCTCACACCAGACACTTTCGTGTAATATTTATCTGTGCGGACACTCACACTACTGCAATTTAGCTAATTCCTCATAGGCCACTAGGACTTTTACCCAGGCAGCACTGCACTGAGATGTAAGGCTGTGAATAGCCGCACTTCAGACATCCCTCCCTGCCTACTCCTACTTAATTCACTAACATCATCATAACATCACATCAAATCTCCATATAACCAACATCATGTGTTATACTTAATTTTATATTATAATCACATTCAGACAAGGATAAAGCAGTTGGACATTAATATTGTTGTAGTGGTGCATTAAAGAGCCCGACTTCACTCCTCGGCCTCTTTTAACTCTATTACAGGCACTTAGAGAACTAGTAACTGCATCACTATATTATTATGACTATTATTATTATACGCAGCTCTAGAAGTCGTCCAGGAGATACATTAGCTTTTCTTAACCGCATCATAATAATTCTTCATATTTTATCAGAGAACTCTACTTTAATAAGAGTACCTACTTATATCCCAGGCAGCAACATTTTCTTTATATCATCAGCCCCGTCACTCATTTCTCTACCTTGCTACTACAACCAGAGTATGAATTCTGGTTCAGTTGTATTTTCATGTAGGCATAGAACTCTGACTTGGTATATATAGATAGATTAAACAGGACCATTATGGTTTACCTGAAGTGATGCGAGTTGGGAATCAACAGCCATTATTATATTATAATGTCCCAATGTGCTCTCCTAATTGTAATCCACAAGATCTCGACCCGTACACAAGTACACACACGGATAGTCAATTGACTCATGCTCTGCCGACAACAAAGCTGAGACTGCAACATTTCTATACTTTGTTCACTTTGTTTCATCAGTGCGACTCGTCTGCAAAGATCTACAAACAAATGTCTCATTATATTATAATATCCCATTGTGTATCATATCGTAATTTGTGATCATAAATGCTACGTACAGATAGTGCACGTATTCTCATCCTATGATGCTTGGATAGATGATAGGAAGTGAGCAGTCTCAATAGCCATCTTCATACTTCCCTCTAAGACTCAATCTCATTGTCTTGTCTTCATAACGTTTCTTCACAGTCATTTACTTTTATGACAAGATCAGAGATGATTATGATTATCCCATGAGATTGGCCTGTTCTGGCATGGCATATTACATGACATATAGCTCATCCACTCTCTGCTCTTCATACATCTACAGATAATAATTCTTTCCCTTCTCCTCCACATCTAATGAGACTAACTTAACCTCGTGCTCATTAGTCATCTTTATAGAAACTGATGTAGTTCCCTCCATGCACACACCCATTCATGACTTCCTACAGAATTAATCCAAGGAAAAGTGGTTCAAATACATTTCTCCTTCCTTCCTTACTCGCCACAAACAAACACTCGTTAATATCCGAGCAGAAAGCCAAGAAAACTCATGAACTCTGCTCCAACTTTCATTTTCCTCCGCATTTCTCGGGGGAAATCTCTTGTAATAAAAATAAATGCATTAAGAGCTGAAAGATGATTCTCCTCGAGCTGAAATCTTATTTAAAGCTAGCACGTTGCATATATACATAATATTAAATAGTGGAAAGCACTGTGTGTGTCTGCATCCCTATTAAAGTCAACGTCTGAACATCATCTATCCATCGCCAGTTACTTAAGACTTTCCTCCATCTTCCAATGAGCTGTGTCAATGATGTACAAGGGAAGGAATGGAATGATGTGCACTGCAAGGAAATATTCAGATTACGAAGCGCTGTGCTATTAGAATGGCTAAAATGTATATAATTTACAGCTAGGTCGTATGATTAGTGT
The DNA here is from genome assembly GCA_009936455.2 of Tomocerus minor. Lineage (NCBI taxonomy): Eukaryota > Metazoa > Arthropoda > Collembola > Entomobryomorpha > Tomoceridae > Tomocerus > Tomocerus minor. The sequence goes on from JAAAYG020000009.1 coordinate 332,480, forward strand.
TTGGAGCGAGCCAGAAGTCGACTACACATCTGTGGCTGATTAAACGTTATCTCATTGTGATTCATGCTCTTTAGTCAACTGCTTTTTACAGAGAGTTACGAACTCCCCTCCCACAGAACCTGACGAAAGTTTCTCTCCGCTCACTTCACTGCTAATAAATACAATAGAGCATTCATGATCTTTTCAACTAATGCCCTATAGTAAACAACACATAGGAATTAGCAAATAACATTTCCGTAGTTACAACGCAATAGTGAAGGGATTTATATGTAGTGAGGATTAGTCACATAATAATAATCCGTAGCCACATCACAAAGGATGGGCTAAAAGACAGATTTCCTTCTATAGAAAATATAGAGTGAGTCATGCCAAGGAACCTCACATAAGTAAATAAGTAAGTAGAGATAAATGTATTTAGCATGTACTTCAAAATGCAGATGAGAGCGAAGAAAGAGGTGCGTGAAAGTACGTTATTTGAAAATAGTGTCGTTGCTGCTAGGATGATGGTAGGATGTATGGGATGCCATGAGCCAAGTCAAGATATGGGAATGTCTATTGTATTAATACATCAAGCTAATATGAAGATGTACTCATATATAAAACGAGAATCGAGAGATAGAGAGAGGAGTAGATATAGATGGCTGCTATTTTGATGCGTGTAGCTGAAGATCTTTGAAAGAATCTCTTTCAGCGTCTGATCTCTATCTGAAGAGAGTGTACTAGTGTGGATGGATATATGTTTATGAGTGTGTCTGCATTTCAGTTGATTCTGCAGGCTATGCTAAATAGCGTCTTTCTTAGCTTCAAAAAACTATCTACGTCTAATTGCATGGAGTGTGTGCTGGAATTTAACGTGCACATTATCTTCGGTCCCTACATCTGTGGTGTATTACTTACTGTCTGTTCTGTTCCTTTTATCTCGTCAAGCTCTGCCTTCTTCCACTTGTTTTGACTTATGATGACATACCACTAAGAAGAGTTAATGCTTATTAGCCACACTCTTTATTTCATTTAAAATCACATTTCACTTCATTTCTTGATTAATGAGTCGTTAATTACAATGCAGACGGATTGACCGCATTCCTAAATCACTCCTACATGCAAACTCAATTCCAATCTAACTATTATCGCTACAAAGATATTCTACGTGATTGTGAGTGACGACAAGGTATTTTATATATCCACTCACTTATTTAGTCACTAGTACCTACTACCCGTAACCAAATCCATGTCTATATACGAAGAGTTGCAAGACAACTGCTTTGTACGCTACCGTCATCCTTGTAAAATACTGTGTAATAATGTCTTCATTAAACTCAACTCCCACTGATGCATACATATGTTAGCACACCAATGGGCTATGCATGCTATGTTCTTACTGTAAATTATATACAATTTACAGATACTATGTCATGTCATGCCATACACCTTTGAATACTCGATTAATATCCTTGCTCGTCTTCATCCCCACCATCGCACACGAATATAAATCCTTTCTACTAATATCTTAATATTTCTACCTTGCCTACTCGAATAATCTACTCTTTACTCCCATAAGATTACCAAGAAAAATAAATTATAGCTATGAAGAGCTAAATGAAGTAATTGATGAGATTCATCACGCTGTGCATTCACATAAAAGAATAAAAGTCAATATTAATATAATTAGCTGGGATGTCTCACTAGACTTTATTGTTTTTGAAATCTACTCTCATTTGAAAAGGAAATGACTCAAGGCAATTAAATATGAGATTTCAAATATCGCTAATCTAAATAGTCGCTACTACAAACTGAGATGTGGAATAGAAATTTTCATATCGCATGTCTATGATTATTATGCAACATAATGACATTGAAAAGTGTAAATACTATGAATGTGCAATAATTAAGCACATTCGTCAAACTATCCATTCAATATTTCATTTAGCAAGTAGCTAGTCTCTTTAGTCTTCATGTCATAAATAGTTATGAATGAAACAATTTATAATAGCACGTCACTATTTACCATAATGAGTTACGGATTGTAAATTTCGACGCACTAAACTATTTATTCACGAAAAGTTTGCATGCTAAATAATAGAGAGACAATGGTGAGAAAGACAGCATCTTTTGAAGATAGCATTTTAAAAATGACAGACAAGAAAAAATCCCATTGACGACTTTAAAATAGCTAGCTAGATAAATAGATGGCTAGATAAATTCACACCTCATTAAAAAGTGCTCTAATTTTTAATGTGCTCATGGCAAACACTTGCATTATAGCCAGTTCCACAAAAATACTATTTATCCATTCATACCTTTTGCCCTAGTTTACCTTTTAAATCAAATGAATGAATGAGGGTCTTGGCAAAAATGAAGGAAAGCAAAGCAAAGTGCAAAAGTGTGTGCATGTATTTATGCTGTGTGCATAAATGTTTTGCATGCGTAATTTACTAGAAGGAAATGAACAAAGATTCGGCTTGTGTAAGAACCATCTCTTTGTGTTCTGGCAAACAATTGAATTATTCAGTAATGTGTGCCGAGCTGTATTAAATGCATTGTAGAGAAAACAATGAGACCATCAAAGTCTTTCTCAGTCTTTCCAGATAGATTAGATAGAATAATGAGCATAGCTACACGGGATAAAGGTCTATCAACCATAGAAACATGTGCAACTCCTATCGAGGCAAATACATTCAGCATTTCCTAATGTGATTCTCCAAAAATTTAGCAGATATCTCCTTGAAGGCAGAGCATAGCCTCGTATACCAGAAAATTACGCCAACATTTTGCAAACAAAAAAATAATCCCACTGCTTCAGAAAGTATTTAAGTGAATTAAATATGAATTTAGAATTTTGTAACGAAAAGTTACCTTGGTGCTTGCCAAGTTACTTCGCGCCATGTCAAGTATCTGTTACAATTTTAGCTGCGGATGAAATAATTATGGGAAAAAATTTTGATGAATGAAAAATTGAAGCCTTGTTGGTGGCATTCGTAATTGTAGACTTGGTATGTAGTTAGTCTGTTGCGCTTTAGTAGCTCTTTTAGACAAACAATCATATCCTCAGTTGTATTTAGAAAATGTTAAATGACTTTGATCAAGATAGCAAAAATGATCATTCATTAGCTTAATTAAATATTTAGCCTCAAGGTCGACAGTTTTGTTTCACATGTCAGCTCAGGAAAATAATGAATACGTAGCTAGTAATTATGTATAAATAGTACACAATGCAAATACTACCGTGCGGAATGGAAAATTTTATATGCGGGATAAATATATAAGTACGATAGATATTTTAATTGCACGCAATTACCTTTCCATTCCCTTAAACTAGGTACACCTACCACAGATAATACGATGATTACATAAGGGAATAGAATGTGGGAGCGATAAATAACGCAAGAGGATTAATTCCTCATTCTACAAAATAAAGAATCGCATTGTGTTAAATGAAATGTGCATGTGTTGCCAATTTGTTAAAACCCCAAAAATTGTCACCTCTCAGCATAGCTAGCAGAGTATAAGTGTCTTATTTATTGGCTATATGTCAACTGCCACACAAGTCAGAATTAAACACAACCAAAGACTAAGTTAGTTAACTGACCCCTGAATTTACTGGTCATTTCAAACGCCGATTAAAATTGTAATTTCAAATCCTTACGATTCTCAAAATTATGTAAAGAAAATTGTAGAAAGCTATCAAAAGTCGTCCAAAATGGAAATATTACAGGATTTCGAATTTAAAATAGTTTATCACGGGTTTCTATTAGGGCCACCTCCTCGCCCTTTCCTACTCAGAATTTTAAATCACAAAAAATCTAACTTAAAAAATCTGAAGTACTAAATTCCATGCAAATTAAACATTGTAATGAAGAAGCTGCAGAAATTTTTAGAGTTTGCTAGTCGGAGGCGATATGAGACTAGTGTCCCATCTGACGCTGACACACGTAGCGCCTGTTTTATCATTGCAAAATATTATTAATATTATACATCGGTAAGTACATCGATCAAGGAGTGAGTTTTCTGAGTATAAAGTAACCGAAAATGAGGAGAGAGTTGTAAGTTGGTGATGAACTGACGTTTGTAACAATGAATAATATATTTTAATATTTCAATAGCAGTGGAGCATGTCATGGTAAGCCACGATCTGTTTTATTTCTACCGTTTGCTCGACTGTATTTCTGGAGGAGACGGCTCTCATATTTTACTAGGAGTCGGAGGAGTGTATTTAGTAGTTACATGAGTGTCTGCGTTATTACAGGAACCTATAGGTACTCGTGTGTAGAGAATATATATAGCGCATAGGCAGAGATAAAAGAAAACTATTATCTGTGCTATCTACTTCTCATTAGTAAAGGAGAGGAAAGGTCTAATAGCCCAACTAATGCACTGAAGAGGAAAGGAGCGAGAGACAGAGGCATAAATACATGCACTCGGCCTAATACGTAATAATGTGAGTTAAATCATAATGATGATATTGTGATTTGATGGAGGAGCAGGGACGAGGCTCACTCAACTCAACTCAGCTCCACTCACTATTCATTTGATGTTGAAAGAGTGGATGTCATTTTTAACATGTTAATCTCATCTCATGTATTTATATGTCTTGTCTGTCTTGTCTGCATGGGCCAGAGCATCTCGTTTGTAAGACCATTGTGCTCCTTCTCTTTCCCTGCACTTCAGTATATGCCTATACGGTGATGTGTGTGAGGGACGAGAGGACGGCACAGAGGAAATCATAAATTCCTAAATTTTTGCTTCCGAAAAGCGTGAAAAACTCATTTTTCATCACAGTAATACTTCGCTTCAAGCCTTTATGGCTTTTCTCTTTGTAGCCCGTGAGTGCTGAGTTCAGTTCAGTTTACTTTAGCTGTTGCTAATGTGAGGTCTCTTGAATATCACCATCACCTCCACTCCAAACTAAGCTAGTAGCACGATGATGGCTATGCCTTATCCACGTTTCACCGCTCTACTCTCCAGACAGACACTCCTTCTCTCGCGATGAGAATATTATTATTATGTGTATCTGTGTTAAATGTTACAATTCTATTATGTGCAGAGTGGCTCTAGCCAGAATTCCCTTGTCTGCCTGTCCAGATCCTATTTTTTCACATTGTTAGAGCTTGAAACATCTGTTTTGCCCTGTTCCACTGGAAAACTTCAATGGAATAAAGGCAAAGCCCTTACCAAGCCTACTATTCAGATTGCTTGCCTCATGTTATCTATTTTCCATTCCTGATGCGAGTCTAATTCACAAATTCACTCTTAATTGACTCCGAGTCCATTTTAGTCCCTTTTCACAATTTGCATCGCCTCTTCCTTACTCCACACTGAATGCCATCTGAATATTTCTTGTCCTTCCACTGCCTCTCCTCAATTACCTCCCATATCTCAATTCTAGAAACCTATTATCCACTACTCAATCCCACTTTCCCTCTCACCAAATACGCGGCCATAGCCTTCTCACAATATATTTATGTTATTATGTTGTCTACATTCACATTAGGCATTTTTATTTCATATACCTACTTCGAAACTTAACATAATAATCTACCAACACCTATACTTCCCCATTCCAAACTTCTAGCGCCTTTCATTTTTAATTTTCACCATACTCCATTGCCGCCCATTAATAACTCTCAAGTCTCAAATTCTAAGAAGAAATATTATTATTATAAGAAAATACTAACTATTACAGTCATTTAAACTTCTGTACCTCAATTTTTTTAAATCAGCTCAAAATATATATTTACTAAAAATTTTGCCTGACACAAATCTTGGGACAATGTACTTTATAATATCCAAATAATAATGCACCCACACACACCCCAAAAAGGCCGCTAAAAGTACCAAATAGCAAATAATTTAATTCTTAATCAAGTAACTAATTTAATATACTTTTTGAAAACTGTTCAAAAAAAGTTAATTTGATACACATTTACTAATGGTAATTGAATATGAATCAAAATTAATTTTTCTTTTCATAGGTACGGGCAGCTTTTTTGCCTTGTAATGAGTCTAATGAGTTGTTAGCATCTCGACTAAAAGCATGCTTGAGTCTGTCTTACTCTTAGTAGTTGGGGAAAAGAATATATATTTATGATCTGGTATATCGTTATCATTATCCTGTGGACCCATCTTTGCGTCATACTCAGTCATTCATTAGATATGATTATTGAAAGCCGAGCGTACGGGTTTGAGCAAGTGACTAAGGGCTAAGGACTTCGTTAAAATGAACAAAGTGTCTGTTATTGAAAAGGCTGCAAGACTGTGATGATGATGATGAATTGTGAACTTTGTTTAGGTGGCTTGCTTTCCTCTGTGATTGATACTGATACTTTGGAGAGCAGGAAGGCACGGCAGGGTTGGTTTTATAAAAGTCACTGCTCAATCCTTACTATTTGTACAATTACAGAGACATATCGCATAGAATAGGAAATATAGGAATATAAAGCAGTCTTTCCAGCAGTCCTTTCGTTTTCAATAGGACTATTTTCTGTCTCTAGTTACAGATGTATGAGTTAACATGTAGGATTAGTTACCCACTTACTAGTTGCCTATTATTAACAAGGACACTATTCATATAGTAGCAAAAGGGGATCATTAGAAAATCATTTATTTTCCCGTGAGCAAGTAGTGATACGGTTGTGTTGCTTATTATGTGGGTCTAAAATATATCCATGGATATTTATTTGCATGGAGTGAGGATTGATTATTGTAGATGCCAATATTAGGCACTGCCCTGTACAGAAAGAATAAAAGAACAGTGTATGAAGTAAGGAGTATATTAAATAGTTCTTTGAGTGTCGGATGACTGGAATTGCTTGTCATGTCAGCAGAAGCAAATTTCTTTGAACAGCTGAATGGAGCTGTTGTTAGCTCGGAGTAGTGTAGGGAGCTGTAGCTCAATAGAAAAGGAACTAGGTTTGTGTAGTGAATAAATAGGCTAAAGGTGAGAAAGCGCCTCAGTTGCAGGCGAGTAAAGGTAAATGAGTTGATAGTGAAGCCATTAGGCAGGGCCAGCACCCTCAATGACGGCCTGACCTGACCTCCTGCACGGCTTGGCCTACCGCATTTGTATTCCCTTATTTGTGCCAATGTATGATCTGCTATTGCTCATTGTCAAAATCCCATTGTATCCCACTCCTTTATCTTCTCAACACTCTCTTACAAATAAATCATCGATGAATGAGCATTCATGATGGCTCTAACTAACGAAACTCGAACCGAATCTCTTCATCCACTCGCTCACGCTCAAATGCGATTCATCTCCTCATAAAGGATTTCCGAAACACAGGCCAGACTTATAGACTTCAGTGACATCACCTCGCTCTCTTGCCATGGGACTTGATCTTTCCACCAACTTCAACTAACACTCACTGACAAAGAGCTTACAAAGGGATTATTAACTCCGCCATTGCACCAGAAGAGTCAATTCCTTCGGTTTCACTTACAAACAACAATCACGCTCAATGCCATTTTTCCTTTTCACCTCACACTCATAAATAGCTGACAAAGCAATGCATAATAGAATTCTGGCCGCTCGTGCTAAAGCTCACGATATCAGCAACACTTCCTATTATATATTATATACTTGCCACTTCAGACTGACTTCAACTTAGAAAATACTGGATTTTATAAACAACTAAATTCCACAATAGCACCAATGCCTACCTAACTGCTTTATATAAATTTTAGTTGGCCGTAGCTAATGCCTTTTCAGAAAGAGATCTTTCAAACCACTTGGGTGAGCATTAGAACTTTCTGTGTAGCATAAAACCAAAGTAGCCTCGTCCAGTTTCAACAACCTAACCTACATCTGCATTTTTCTATAACTACTTAGTTAACACCATAGAAGAAGCTACAAACCTACTCAACAAGCTGTCCGACAATAATAACTCGATTAACATAGAAATACTTTCGAGCCTACCGCAAAGCTTTATTAATCTATTGTATGCACATGCATGTTACCTTTTAGCGTTTATAACCAGAGCAATTAAGCCCTGAGATAAACAACAGAAATAAATAACAACTTTAGCATTTTAACTTGTTTTGTTGCACACCGTTGCAGTCAACATCATCCACTCAGATTCTCTTTGACAGTGACACTAGAGATTTTTACTTACCTATAAACAATTGCTACATTTATCGCAATAATTCAAAGCAGCATAAATTACATTTCAATTCTATATTAGGGAAACTTACATAGAAATCAATAATTAATTTATCACAAAAGTAGGCTACTGAGATGCATTATTAAAATGTCGCAAGGCTGCAATACTATTTCAACACCGGAGTAGTAAATAGTATTTCTTGTACCCCACTTCAACGCGGAATAGAGAATACTCAATATTTAAATGCAACATAAAATCAAACTTGCGTCTTCTTGATTTCATTGTAGCATTTTAAAGTAGTTGTGTCTGCTTATGTAAATTGCTGTATTTCATAGGTTAGTAATGGTTGAAAGCTTTCGGTCAAAAAAGATTATTGTAGTTTGCCGAGAAAGGTAAGAAATATCTTTAATAATTAATAATAATTAATGAGACTATGATTTCCACACCATGTAGCCCAAGTGCATTGAAGATTACTATGAATTATATACTAAACCACATATTTATTCTGCTTTATAAAAACGTGGATAATAACTAGCGTAGTAATATTATTATTATTTAGTAGTGAGGGCAGAGACTTTTTGTATTAAAACGTGTGCACATTAAAACACTTAAAAGAAGCACACTCTATAATACAATAGCGCTTAAGTGTTACATATACAAATTAGAAATAAGGAGCAGAGATATAATATTTCAAGAGTAATTTAATTTGTCTGGAACTTGGTTGGAACAATGGTTTTCCCAGAGGAAGCGCACACAAGCACTCTTAATAGAGTCCAAAGAGGGATATTATAGCTTTTATTTAATTTTTGATCATAGCTTATAAGTAATCATTAGCACAGGTATGAATTTCATATCTGTACAGACAAATCTATATCTGAAATATCAGGGATTCTCCTTTTCTCTGTACTGCTCAGTAGACTGTTATGTAGAAAATAAGGATATCCTTAGTTCTTTTTCCACGTGAATTATATTACTGTGTGTATTCACATTATTCAGTGCCATAATGCAAGTTAGCTTCATTGGGGAACTAACTACGTACATCTATTAGTATACATTATGCCTTTCCGTATATTACATTAATTTAATGGTACAAGGGAGCTTGGAGGAGTTCGTATGTAGCAAGGAGGAAGCCAAGGGAAATGCAACGTAAAGGTGTGTACAATTTTTTCTATGTACCTAAGAAAGATGTACTAATAAATAAATGAATTCTTGTTTCTTGTACACATAACTTGATAGCTGGTAGTTAAATGGCCTAAAGACTTTATTGTCGGTATCCTCTGATAGTAAAACTGAGATTACATTTATATAAGTTACTTAGACTCTCACCACGCCGCAATTGCCCATTGCACTGCACCACACGATAGAAATATTATATTGCACTCACTCACAGCCCAATAATATGTCAAGTCCATGGTAGAAGCACATTTAGCATTTACGATGCGTATTCAGAGGTGCAAGCGGCTGAATGCAGCTTCAGCAGTTACATTACAGTAGTGTGTACAATTTAGGAGAATACAAAACAAAAGTTAGTGTTATCTGAGAGAAATGCCTTTAGAATTATGTAGGTACCTACTACCTACCTGAGAGTCTATCCTTCCCTAATATTTAATAATGCATAATGTGCACTGCTATAGCTAAACATTTTCCCATACATTATAAGATGGGATTGAGGAGGCAGAAAACGTTTAAGACAAGATCAGTTTACTAATGGACTCGAAATCCATTGAGAGTACCTTATACCTACTGCCTGTATCCTTTAACACAAACTATGATATAACTTGTGTATCTAGAGAGAGAAAAATTCCCTTTCAATAACAGAGAACATGGACAGAGTGTAACACTGTAAGAAATAGTTCGGATCAATAATGCTAATTAGTTGTGGTTAGACAGAGTTTGGTTTTGAGAATCACGTTGCTTTACTACACGGCACTAGGCAGGCAGGGTCGAGACGTAGGGAGAGATAGAGAAAACAGCGAGGTACACAATGAAGGAGTACATGGAGCTTAGTGGATGGAAAGGAGCAACGTAATAATGGTTTGGTTTAACTCGGTTGTTATTGTGGAGGGAATTGAATGGAGCCGAGTTGTTAGTGTTAAGGGTTATTATCTTACAACATTTCTTACAGCTCTTTTATTTCCAATCTGAGCAATTGGTTTGCTTTGCTTCGGTTAGGTTAGTTTACAGTGGAAACCTTGTAATGGGTTGTGTTGTCGGCGAGATTAGAAGAAATGGAAATGAACTTAACTCTAGTCATCAAAGCAGGTACTATCAAAACATTGTATTTCAACAATAATGCTATCTGGAAACACATTAAGGTGGAATTGCCCTCATGGCGTATATCCCTCCACTTACTCCACTCACTATAATCTCACTAATATTATATATACATTTTAATATCATTCTCTATTATCTGATACTATTACACCGCACCGCAGACATATATAGTCAGAGGATGGGCAAATAGATGTGCAATAAAATAATATAAAGATATATCTAAACACAATAAATAGCTTTATCCTTTCTGCCTATTTTATTTCAGTTTTATATATAACTTACATCGAAATTGAAGTATTTTCATAGCTTGCTACCTATATGTATCCAGTGTATCTTTGTACCTCTATCATGGATAGCTAGGATCACGCACAGGTAATCTGACTGTTATAACAATATCGTAGATAGTTTACGAACTTAAATAAAGACATACGACCAAGTATGACTAAAGAGTCTTTAAGTATATGTGAATGACATGACTTCACATATCTTCACTACCGTACCGTGGGATCTCGCTCACACACAACATAAGATTACCAGTTGACCATGACTTCTAGTTGGCTTCTAAAGACATACAGACCTATAGCATCCAACTCAAAATCTTATTGTTAGCCTACGGATGCACATTATCATGTTTCGAATATTATTATTACTATTTCAACCAAAACTTTACATACATCTCTCCAGTTTATCTCACTCCTCTAAATTACTCTATTCCATTAAATCAGACTGTCAATTTTATTGCAGCTCAGTACTGTTGTGTGGTATTGAATTATGCAATCACCAACTCTATTTACTTATTTACAATGATGCATATTTTACCACACGCTCTCACTATAATATAACAACCCGTGGAACAACATTCATCCATAGCATTCCCTACCATGCCCTCCCATTTACAATGTGTATGCAGCACTAATCAGTACCTACTTCGGTAGTAAAAACTTCTCATCATGGAATTACAAGATAATTGGGATTGTTACAGCTCTTTCTACATCTTCATTGTCCTTATTTACAACTTGAGCCTTTCTCGTTAAATCTGTAGATGATCTAACTTTGATGGAGACAATAAAATACCACAATGCCAGTAGTTCCTATATAATCTTTCTTGTGATGGACATTTTTATTGAAAAGTCACTGAATTACTTACCCGTTTATTGAACCTTACTAACTCTATTTATCTTGTTTTTAAATCTATTGCTATACGAATTGAGAGCAGTTAAATAATTACTCAAAACTGTATTACTATTAAGCGTTTGTGTCTAGATTAGTTTTAAAATGATTTACTGCTGATACTTATTGCTTACTCTTTCTGAGCAATTAAACTTTATATTATGCTCTAAATGAGCTTATATAGTTAATTGTAAATAACAATAAATTCATTGGTTCTTGGATTATATCCTTGTTCCAGTATTTTATTGTTCTCATCTTGAAGTCGAAATAATTTGTAAATTATATATATTTATATATTTTTCAATTAGGGAATCATTCCAATTCTACATTGTAATTCATGTCCAGGCAATTTCCAAATATAGGTGATTTACTGAAATTAGTTTTCATTAACTATGTTATACGAATCCTTGAAATGGAGTCGCTATCGAAATAAACTGCGCAGATGAGGATGCCAAATTTTAGTAGAATTAAATCAGTTATAAGTTCTTAACAAATAATACGCCCTGGGTTGTTACTGGGCGATAGAACAATGAGCGCCTTCTTAAATGTAATCACTACATAGACATTGTGCATGTTGATATAAATTGAAAATTGTGTCTCGCGTTGTGTGGTACTCTAAGAAGAAAATGTAGAGTGGAATGAAAAAGTCAGGAGTAGAGTAGAAGTGATCAGGCATTAGTACATTAGCGAGTATCTGAGTTATAGAAGGCATAAAGGGAAGAAGACATCTGATAGAAGTGCTAAGAAGTAAAGAAGTACAAGTTCCACCTCCATAATCCATCCATTTGTACAAATCACCTTAAGGCGACAATTCTAATTTTTCTACTCCATTCATTCTCTTTTCACATTAGCTGGCGTAGTCAGTCAGCACAGCAGACTGACTCAACTCAATACGCTCTTGTCAAGTCAGAACTGCATTATGTTCATCTCTGTCTGCATGCATGTGTGGGAAGACTCCCTGAACATCGCAGATAAATACTTATGCCACACCAAACTAATTTCTTTCTTTATAACTATTGTGCATTCAGTGAAAATAACACTGAGATCTTTATCCATTTTGACAGTCTTCTTATAACGTGATTTGAACTAATGATACTTTCATTAACTAAAAGTCTCAAGTCAAACTTTTAAACAACTATGGAGTCATAAGTCATTGCTGCTACATCTTAATATTAGTATGCACAGTACCACAGACGCGCCACTTCAATTTTTCTAATCTTGCCCTCAAACGGAATTGGAAATTTTATTGCCAGCCTCTTGGGGGATCTGTAGCTTGAGATTTGCTTCCTACAAAAATCTGTCGTTTGGGAGTCTTAATATAAAACCATCCTGCAAAACTTAAACAGGTTTCCTATTTATTGGGAATAATGGTAAATTGTTAAAAAAAAACTTGATTAATATTAAAAGTAGCTGCATCCTTTCATGAAACAATTGAAAAAGAGATACACATTTTATTCTAGATACCATAATTGAAATTTGACTTGTACAGAAATCGTTAGTAAGATTTAACGTTAAGTTCTTTAGTAGGCGGTTAGCTTTTTACTCGTTTATAATGACATGATAATTTGTCATCACAAAAACGTTATCATTAGCACTGTTAAGCATTTGATCATTTTTAGAGTTCTATCTCTATCTACTCCTGACTTTAAACGAATATTATTTACAAATGTTTAAAAACAACAATCCTTTGGACTTGTTTTAATAATTGTCTCAATACTTTTCCATGCAAGTTACAGGAGAATGAAAATCCTATGAAAACGTAAGTCATTGTGATAAAATGCTTTGAGAATTAAAA
>JAAAYG020000009.1:353836-413735 GCA_009936455.2 Tomocerus minor
GAAATACCTATCCGCCAAACTAAGAAATCTTTTACTAGTTCCATAATGTTAAATGGAACCAGTGAACATATAATATAGAGCCCCTACCATGTAAACACCTTCAGCTTTTTGTAGTGACTATATATAAATAGTAACCTGCTTCTATACTAACTATAGGCTGAAATACGCAGGAGCCTTTTATTGTATGAAAGGCAAGACAAGTCAACTTCATCCAACTAACTCACTCAGCGCTAATATATTTTTCATGGCGTTTCTGGCAATTGTGGATGTGTTCGATCAATAGTTTGCTTACTTTCAAAGAATTCCTTTTTTGTGGGAGGAAACAATTTCACTCAAAATTCACAAACATGCCTACATTTCTGCTTCTAAAACCCCTTCCTCTCTTGTTGAGAATAAAATAGATTTATACAAACTATATCTCTCTGTATGACTCATCTTTTTAACTGCCACCAAGGAACTAATACATAAACCTGCCCTTAGATTATCTATGGGATTCCCTACCATTCGTTTTTAACTGTCACTCAATCAACTTTTACTATAGTGAGTGAGTAAATATAACTAGTTAGTAGCTAGGAAAGGTACCCTTTCAGCCATAGCAGCCTGTAATTACACTGCAATTTTATTAGCTAATGTTATGTCATCATTTGTATAGCATTTACATGTGGGAGGCAAGAGTTAATAATTCTCACTTTTACCCCTTTCTACGCCGTTTATGTAAGTAGCCAATGTAAAGTTGCACGAGTTCGGACTTTCGGACACCAAATAATGCGGGAAATTGTACGATGACAGGATGACATACAGCACGCGTTATATAGCCATGTAATAATAGCAACGGCGACATAACCCTAACTTCTCTTGTGTCAACGAATATTCCTCCATACATCCATTGTGTTCATTTTTCTAATCGTTTGTAAAAAGCAATCATCAATATTTAAATTAGCCTATAGCCTTGTCAAGTAAAAATTACTCAATAACTTTCACTGAATTGCAAACTAGGCGTTTAAGAAAAATAGTAATTCTCTGTTTAAGCAGACGAGTGCGGGAAATGTAAATACATCGTCAATTACTAATTACAGAAGAGTCGTATAAATATTTTAGCACGTAATATCTGAAATATGAAAGTAACAAAGTCGGAGTTCTGTGAACAGAGGAGAAGTCCCAGTAAGGTAGTCCCTGGCTGGGGAATCACGTATTTTTTATACTTCGTTATGAGACTAAAGTAGATTTATTGAAAAACTTCCAAACAGTAGTTTTTATGAAAGAAATCTTAGAATTTGTCAATAATGGCAGTTTATGGAACTGTTGGGAAAAGCCCAAACTCAATTTTTCATTTATTCCAGCTATTACGCTGTCAATCAGAGATTTTCTAGTATTCCATATGAGTTAAGGTAGTAAGTATTCCATTTAAGTGGCATTCAAGCTCTAAAGTATTGTGCAGCGTCTCAATACCTAATTGCGTAAATGTTGCTTATTATTCCGCCCTACACCTCGTCATTTAATTTTTCCCTATGTAGTTCCTCTGGTCATTTTGCAGACTGGTAAAACGAATAATATTGTGGTACTCCACAACAGAGATGAGGCGTGTGTCTAAAATGACGCTTATCTGAATAAACTATAATGAAAAACTCTTTCTACCTTTCATTGTGTGTATCAATTCGTGTATATTTAATGAGATTTGCGTATGGTCAGCGCAGTATATAGGCAGTACGATAATTAAGATGTTTTCCTACTAATAAGGGAGTCTCTAGTCATACCTACCTTTACCTTTTTCTGGGATACAATCCTAGAAAAAGCAGGAAAACGTCGTATTTAGTATCGAATTACAAAATTTACAATGAATAAAATCGATAGCCGACCAACTACCTACTTCTGCTACAATGACTTTCCAAAAATACATCACGAAGACTTTTAGCACCTTTGCCATGCTATTTGAAGCATGGCAGAGTTATAATGCAAATGTATGTATGCCTCCCATACCAATGCAGTTTGGAGGGGTTGATCGCTTGTACTTGCTATTTTTAACCATTATTGCCAATTTGTTAGACGCTTTGTCGTAGTGGTGTACGATATAATATTGGTATGTACATTAATTTACTATTGCCCATTGCACAGTTTCAGTGCCTTCCTTAGTTATTAGCTTGAAGGTTTAAACTTTTATCAATGTACTTGTAAACTGTGCTTCTGCTTACTATTTTTGTGTATCAGTAACTCAGTCACGTCAATGAATGACTCACATAGTGTCGGTCATATCCATATCCAAGTCACAACTTGCAACGTTTCTTATTTTAGGCTGACGTTTTCTTTGGATATTAGAAGGCGACACTCTATCTAATCATGAAATCTACTAGACAAGATAAATGAAACGCACAAGGTCAAAACACGAATAAACATGATTCCGCCTCGGGTTTCGCCATTTTCAAATCAGTAGATATTTTTAGGATCTACATGACTGGTCTTCATTCCACTCTGGCTCTCTGACTTCAAAGTCAATGTTCTCATGTTGAATCTCCCAAAAATTAGATAATAACACCATCCTGAACTGTATCGATTTGGTAGGTACTTAATTAAATCAAACTAACAAAAATATTCTTTTTTTGTTTTAGACGGATTTATTTCGGTTTCTGTACTCTTCGTCCTGGCGACTTTCGCGGATTCTGAGAGAACGTCAACGGGGGCATAATTACCTCATTGTGTTATACGAGTAATAAGGTATGTAACATTTAAACGTAACACACAAAAAATTATTTTCACTGTAATTAGCTGATAGAAGATACTTTTTTTGCATTTGATCAGAATTTGGATGTAATTGTACATAATACGTAAAAGAAAGCAGAATAGATTTTTACAGGGTAGACATAGTAGAGGATAATTAATATGTTAGCTTATACAGTTTACATGCAATAGGATTAATCCATCTTTGTAAGTTGTGTGGAGTGTCTGCTCTGACAGATTGCATTACGTAGTGACATTGTTACTATACACACATAAAATAAGTTTGTTTTTAGAATCCCCACAAAAACTTTTGCTATGCCTACGATGATGATATGAGATATACGTATTAGAAGGAATATTTAAGTGGATTCGTGTTATGTAATAAATATGTAATGTCCAGTCAGGGAGTTGTTGAACATCAGAATAGTATATGATACAATGGATATGATATAATCTAAACGTATACAAGGTTAATATAAATTCTTAATCGTAAATTGTGCTCTTTATATATGCTCAGCTAAAATATAATATTCTCTACTATGTTACTTAAAATATTGTGAGTGGTACATAGATGACTATTATAATAATGCGTTTGGACGGTTTTAAGTAGAGTAGGCAGTAAGTAGGCATAATGCTTTGTGTTGTGTGTATTGGATTATTAGTAGATAGAGATACATAGTAGCTACCGTATGTGTGCGTAGGTACGTTCTGTGTACATAAATACATAGATTACATAGCCAAGTCAGCTAACACGAAAGCATTTTGACTAACTCACGATTAGCTGAGAAGGAAAGAACAGGAGAGAGAAGAGCTTTGAGTAGTGCACTACAATCGGCTATTATTCTTCTGGTTGTTTTGCTCTGTGTAATGGTTCTCAAGTCAGTCAGTCACTCTTCTCACATCTGGCATTGCATACCTTAACGTTCCCGTCTGCCTCCCGTCTGTTGACAATGTACTACATAAACTACAAATATTTTCAAACAAAGTACCTGGTGGGAAGCACACACAATAAATCTGCATAGACAAAAATACCCTTGACGCTAGTAGTGAAGTAATATATACACAAACTCATCCTTTCGTTGTCAGTGAACAGATAGAAATCTCTTTTTCTTCAGTCAATTTAATTTTATACAATGTGCACAAAATACAAAGTCAGACATTCAAAAACGCTGGTTAACAAAATCATCTATTCAAAAACGTTAATTAAAATTTAATTTAATGATTGCAGTCATATCGTGGCACAGTGTCATCGTTGGAAGAATATGTAATAACCTGTGCAAAGAAAGAGACGTAAAGAACTTGGGATTGGCAGTGCATATCTGCCGGACAGGCGGGACTCCTTCCATCTTCTCCAATTTATACGTAGCTGTTTAAGAGACACGACGACTGCAATAGCAATGACACATACGCGTGTATACAGAAAGTTTTGTGTTGAATCCTTTCCGAGAGAAAAGCGACTGTGTTAACAACCGGACAAGCAAGGTATGTTCTGCCTTCCTCTCCTACTGGTGAAAGTTGGCTAAAATTCTAAGGAACTGTGTATAAGGCCAAGCAAAGAGTACATAAACGGCAGGGGCTGCCTGGCTCGTCCTTTTCCAATACTAATCAAGGTGAGAAAACAGTGTGGATTCTAATGCACCAGCTACACAATCCTCATATATGCTTGTTCAATCCTCTTTCTAAATGTTTTACATGGCTACTCATAGAACAATGCGTAGTCTGCATTGTAATTGTGTTATATTTGTAGTAGGGAGGTTATGTGTTGGCTAAACTACTACCCGCACTTATTTCGGCCTCTCTCATTCCCTATACAGCCATGTCGGCTTTTCGTCTGCTCTGACTACTTTTCTCTGTCTAGCCTGACATGAGGTTAATGCAGTGTACATACATATGTTGCCTAATGCATAATATTGGTTAAAAGGGGATTCTTTAGATTCAGTATATAGCAGCTTGCTTCCTAAATTCAACTGCCAGTCGTTGTGACTCTGTCCGATAACGGTGTAAGAGTAAATCCTGTATGGAGTCAAAGCCTAATATTATTTTCTGAAGCGAAAGTCAAGTTCCAGGCCCAATGCTCATTAAAAGTAGGTTTATAGGAAATAAAGGGAATAATCGAGGGATAAGAGATATAGTTATCGAATAGTTCTATTTCCTACGTACACACAGGCTAACTTGTTAATGATGCATGTGTTTTCCTTATGTAACTTTTCTACTAACAATAACTACATGAAAGACAAATGAGCATTATGTTCCTATTGTGTAGCTATAGTACAAGGTAAATAGTATACTAGTTAATGGACACTTTCAGTTTCCGGGTATTACCCAAATATTGTATGCAGTCGCCCTATGTAGCTATGTCGTCTATGAAATTTGAATGTCTGAGTTTCCTTTTCTACAAGAATCGAGTTGTGCCGATAAGCTTTCGCTCCAGATCCACCTTCCTCTCTTTTCTCTCACACTTTAGAGCTAACTGCCGCCGAAGGAGCTCTACTTCTTCTAATTCACTATTCATGTTTTTCTGTGTGCTCTCCTGTCCCGGCACAAATGTATTGTCCACAAATCTTGTCGTAACTCCTATTATTTGCTTAGCTCTAGCATTAGGTAAACATGTAGGAAAAGGGCGAGCTATTAAATAGTAGGATGGGAAAGCCTAACACTGGCCATTGCTTTATACGCTCATAGCTCGAGATTCCATGGCATGTTGGCTATAGTTAGACAGAAGGCTCAAGTTAAAGTATTTTGCAGTAGGTAGCGTATGTTCAGAGAATCAGAGTTGCACGCGACATAACCATTCGTCTCCATTTTACTGCCAAACTTTGACAATCTCCTTCAGAAATCTTCCATGGTAACCCTCTGGCAAACACTTGCCTTCGACTCCTTCTTTCATTGGCACCGGCATTATTCTATACTTGCCCGAAAACGGGCAACACTCCTCTGTAAAACCCTCGCTCTCTCTTTCTCTCATGTAAAATCCTATGACCTTTTACACAACTACGATCATGTACAATTGATTTACTGGAACAGCTAATTCCCGAGGGAATTCTCTAAAAACATACTATTTCTGGATAATTAATCTTTGATTTAATTAAACAAAACAAAATATTTATTGACTTGTAGTGTATTTACAAATTTTAATAGGAAACTGTCAATTTCTAATAAATTACAGTAATTTGAATTTTTCCAATGTAGAAAGATATGGTTTAGGTATTTTTAAGAACGCTTTACTTTCCTGATCGTTACAGAATTGTTTTCGAGGAGAACACTATTGTGATACCCTGGACACGAGTTGTGAGCCAGTGGAAATTAAGGAATCTAGTATAGGAAAGTTAATGCAACGAGACATTAAATCAAGGAGAAAGCGAACTTTCGCGTTTCATTTACAAGTACAGGTAGGTAGGTAGTAGTTAGACTGAAGCAATTCGGAATGAAAGGGACATTTGGTGTAGTGTAGTGCAGAGGAGGTTTGAAATCCTTTCTGTAGACATGCAAAGGTTTTCGCAGTTCCTGTGCTTGCTAAACTCGGCGTAGTAAATATTTATTATTATGCTGGCTATCTATGCAGTGGGATTTGGTGTAGAATTCCGGGTATTGTAGATACATTCATCTATCCCTATGAAATAATTACATGGACGTATCCCGACAGAATGCCTACATGGACGTTCCTGAAATTGGAGCGCCAATGCCGGGTTTTCACGGAAGGCTATTAATAGGCGAATATGTCGTCTGCTGGAAGTGAATTGAGTGCAGTGGAGAAAGAAAGGAGAGCGGAGCAAGGAGTGCCAAGCACCGCTCTCCACGTACAGCCACACTTGCTCTTATTTATTCCGAGTGGTCGAGGAAGTGCCCGATCATTCCCAGTTCCCAGGTTCCTTCCCACTCCAGACACTTCTCTTCCCTCTGCCATGCCATGGCACTGCACCGTGTTCTTCTGGTCCTTTGCATCTCTCAGATGCTGCACAACTTTCCTCCACTCTTGTGCCGCATTGGGTTGTGACGGCTAAAAGACTAAACGGAAGCTTGGGCTATAGACCAATTGCGAATTGCCATCTGCACTCTGCAGCTGCGCCCCGACAACCGCCTCCTCCACGAATTCGGTTCGGATTTGACGGGATGGAATGAAACGCGTGTATTTCTTTACAATAAACACAGTGGCGAAACTAATTATATTATTTCGAATGGAGACAGGTGTATAATTATTATAATACATAAAAGAATGGCTTTGCTCTGCAGCTATACGTATGTCATGCCATGTGGATGCATATTCAATTAACTTCTTATCAAAGCACAGTTAGATGGAATAAGGCAAGGAAACTATTATGCAGGAATGTAATGATAATATTTTAGGGGTTGAGCATCGGCCACCGCATGATAATTCATTTAGTGGAAATGAAAGAAGGTTCATTAATTAATTATTTCTGATAGAATCTCATTTCTCTCTGCTCTGCCTGCTCTCCTCCACTCCATTTACATGTTGTTTTCATTAATAAATACGTAGAGCTTCGACAAGAACTATACTCTGAGCGTGTATGGCATGGAAAGGAACTTATGAGAAAAAATGATCTAAAAATAAATGAGACGAAAAATAATAAAACTCATAAAGTTGTTTTAGGATGGGAGAGAGAGAGAAGATTATCGTGAAGGGAAGTTTACGTGTGTTTGTACAGGCATAGCACTGCCTTGCCCTTGCCTTTTCCTATTCAGTTCTGTAGAGTTCTCTGTCTTAGGCCAGGACAGGAGAACTAACTCCTCCAAGTGTAAAACGAGATGATAGTTCGAGACAGGAAGAAAGGTTGAAGGCAGGCGAGACTATTAAGGCGATATCTCCAAGTGGATCCGCTCCTTCTCAATGCTCTGGCTTTCATTTCACGGTTCGCCCGTTGCTTTATATTTTATATCATAGCCAAGCCACTGTCTGTCTGTTAGTTTCAGCTCTCTGCCATGTCATGATGGGAGATAGAGAGATATTAGCTACACTAGGCACTCATATCCCTTTTCACATCCATAATATCCCTACATAATTACATTATTCCACAGCATATCTCTATGAAGGTTTTTTACATTCCAACCTCTTCGTCTGCATTGTACTGCCATAACTCTGATTCTACTAATATTATTTCCTTTGCTAAATTTAACTACCACCACAAATTACCTTTGAATATTAGTCATATCATATCTGCTCAGTTTATACATATAGGTAGCTACACTTTATACAGTGCCCACCATTTAAATATGTGGCTCTGTAATAATAGCTCATATATACTCAGAAAGGTAACTAAATAATATTTCTTAGATGTGTGATACATCTGAGAATGCATTAAATTATTTACTACTCGATTTAAAACTTAAACGATGCCATACAGAAATTTATTACTTCATCCATTGCGATGCAGTGGAGATAAAGTTACGTAGCATTGAAATATTATATGTACATTCATTTGACTGTTTATCTACGGCTCTTGCTACAATAAAAATGATTTAGTTTCGTTGGATTCTCTTTTGATTTTAAACGGCTATCTACATTCCAATTTAAATGCAGTGAGGGGTGAGGTAGGTACGGAGCTCATTTAGATAATTCCACACACACTCAAGTGGATAGAATGAGAAGACTGAAATTGAAAAGCCTCTTTTAATATCCAATTCGTTTCAGTTATTGTAATCTGCATATTTAATGCAATTTAATTTAGAATGTTTTGCTAACAACGCAACGTCATAAGGGACTCGGCTGAGCACAACCAACGATTACAAGTTCAGTGACATTTGAAATAAAGATGAAGATGTGGAGTAGTGCCCATGTCCGTGGCTTCTGCCCTGCCACTGCTGCATATAGAAGAAGAAGAGATTGGATCACCACGCCTGAATGTTATTAGGGTCTGTGCAGGAGTCAGTAGTAGGAGAGTGGTGTGTAGGAGCAATAAGCGTTAATAAGGTTCGTGTGCATGAGGAGAGACGTGTGTAGAATTGAGTTGATATTTCACTGTCCCCATGGAGTCTGGGATCGCATGTCAAATGATCATAGAAGGAAAAGTGGATGTGGAGATCCATTGGAAAGTTCCAGATGAGAGAACGGAACATCACATCGATCAACTCACAAGTCAAGGAAAGACGGACTTTCCCGACCCACCGACCGAGGATCACCTTCTAATATCCTCTCTCTGTAGAGAAACACAAAATGATTGTGTGTAATTCGATGGCTGACTCTCTCTCTCTCTCTCTCTCTCTTTGTGCACTGTTTTGGAATAAGATGGATGTAGAGATAGCGTAGTAGGATGATCATCCTATAAAGACACGTTTTCGGGTTTTTTGACCCCCTCCCTCCAAGACCTTTTTACGGCTGATCTTACAGACGGGGAAAAGAATTTTATTCGACTTCTGCTCAGCCCCCCTCTCTCTCTCTCTCTCTCTGCCTACTGATAACTACCTATTCGTGATAATATGAATTGCCCCGTATTATTTACTATTATTACTGTTTACTCTTTTGACTAATATTGGCAGTATCCGTGCCTGCACTTTTTGACTCCTCATTCTCTACAGGCCTTGACTGCCTGCTCGTCCAATCTATTAGCCTACCTCCTGGATAACAATGAATTACTGACAGATATGATGTATAGACAAGGAAAGCAGAACAAATGTTAGTTGCTTTATAATAATGATCCTTATAACTCAGCTCCCTTCCTACCTTCCCTACTATATCTACAATTACATATCCCTCCTTTCTCCTTTAAAACTAGAAATATTCATGTTTACGCTACATAGTATACCTAGCAGGTTACAACTACGACAATATTAGTCTAATCAAACCGTACGTTCATTAACATTTTCATTGTAGCAGCCCTGTCTATACACATTTAGGGAAATGCGTATAGTTTTAAGCTAGATAGTAGCACAGCCGATCGTGACAGAGCTTTACACCTTTAATATATCTATAAGTGCATTTTTACAGGAACATGCATGCGTATGTGAACAAGCAAGTAATAAAATAGTATGCATGTAGCTGGAGATAAAAATATAATATGCCTAGACAGACAATAGCTACCTACGTAGCTTCTAGTATCGAATCATTTGGTTTCACTCAGTTCATTAGTAAGTTGTGCATTGTGCATATGGAGCTGACATAACGTTTGCAGCTTTTGATGCTATCTCCATCGTTAGAGCTGGCTGGAGAGAGTGGAGTTCTATGTGCACCTAGTACAAGAATATTCTAGGTTCAGTTGAGAGTGCTCTGGTTATTTGTTGTCGACGGTGGTAGTCGGATATAGAGTTATGCAGGAAGATGGGAGACAGGCTGGGACTGCGGGACTCTTTCCATTCGTGCGCTTAGCAGATCCAGCTCCAAAAGGCAAACTGCAGCCATCCAGGCAGCCGTCCTCTCTCGCCACATTCAAATTGAGATTTTCTCCGTGTCTCAATTGATTCTGTTGGGTGGCCAGGCAGGCAGGAGGCGACGGAGTGTGAGTCGAAGTCGAGTTGGCTGGCTGGAAGTGCGGTGGTGGCAGTCCGTGCTGTCCTGTGCACTTTCCTTGGCTTTCGGCTACCTCTTTCCGTCCTGGCTCCTTGGCTGCCGTGCAACTGGAGTGAGTGGGAAAGAGACGTGGATTTGCATGCGCACATAGCTTGGCTTATCTAAATATCTTTTTGCTCCAATCTTGAGTTGGTCGCCTCGGACGGACGTCAGACGGTCGATCTCCTCCACGTCTCTGACATTTCTAAGAATCTCCCTGAACTGAGCATTTCTAAACGAATGCACTCCACGCCACTTCCAACCAAATAGCGACATCATAAATTACAGCATTCCTAGTTGAGTCTAGCGAGTGCAGGGAGGGCTATAATCCGCCCTTCCTCAGTGCCAATTCAGTGACACTGCCTTCACACCGACTTCTGCCTCTCCCCAACTGAGTCTCCTCGCCACAACGCTCTTCTCCTACGTCTCTTCTCTCTTCGACTATCTCTCTCCCGCAAGGACAAAAGTGCGTCAAACTCATTTCTTCACAATCTACACACTTTTTCATACCTATAACATGGACAAATTCTAAAAACGCAGTTCTCCAAAAGAAAAAAGTTGTAGCTGAGTCTAAAAGGTAGTCCTAAGGATTGGAAGGGAAATGTCTAGAAGTGTGTGGGGGTAGTTTTAGGTTGGAAGTAGAGTGAGTTAGGAAGATGAGGCAGTTGTGTAGAAGTGAGTCCTACGCTTATTTCCTACGTTGAATGGACTCTGTCTGTAGTGAATGGAGTGAAGGTGGATGGAGAGTTTCTTTCGCCTTGACCAAATCTGGTTTCCTTTCATTGACCATCAGAAAGAATCAAAGGAAAGAGGAGCAGACGAGGAGGCGACGCGAGGAAAGAAGGTAAAAGGATTTTCACTTTTCTCTTTGAAAGTCTTCGTTCCTGTGCACTGTAATTGTGCCTTATTTCCCTCTGCACATCTCCATAGGAATGCTATTAGAAATTCCAGGGCTGGCAGTGAGTCTCTAGAGTCTAAAGAATGTTCGTAGAGTAGTCTCACTCACTCACTCACTCTCTCAGCTATGCGCTATGGGACTCATAAAGTTGGTGAAGGAAGGAAGGAGTCTTTGGTCTCATTAGAATTTGCTCGTGGTCTCGCAATTCTCATTATTTGATTGCATTTCATTGCAGGTGATGTGAGTGAGGTTGTTCTGTTTTGTGTACGCATAGCTTCGGGCTCTCTCTCTCTCTCTCTGTCTGGCTCTGGGCTGTTTTGCACGGACTGTGTTCCCGAGTGTTTGTGAGTGCAGAGCGAGTGTGCTGTGCATTGTTGGGTGTGTGAGACGGAGTCTGTGGAGGTATGTGTCTAGTGGCCGTGTGCTGCACTTGCATAATGTGAGTAAAGTGGTGAATCGGCGGAGAGAGGCCTGGGCATTCGAAGAGGAGAGCAGAGCACAGTGAGGTATGGGAGGAGGGAGGCAGGCGAGAGTCGAAGTCGAACGAAGGAAGTCGAACGAGACCAAGTGGAAGTCGTGCATGGTCTATGCTCGCTCACTCATTGTCAGGCTGGCTGGAGACTCAAAGGCTGAGTGACTCCGAGGGTCAGTCACCTATAGCTACCTTACCTTAGCTCGCTCACCTGCCTTGGCTTTGGCTGTGCTACGTACAGAGCCAGCACAGACAGACTCCCTCTTTCCATTTCATCCCATTATATCATTATATCCTGCTCTCTTATTCCCACTCTACTTTAATGTGTAACTTGGCTCTAAAGACTGTAAAAAGACACTAATGTTCCACTACAGAACACACGGTGTGCTTCAGTCCAAACTAAAGGAAGCAGGTGGGGTGGAGCGAAAGTTCCCAGCCCCCTTCTGCCATTGCCATTGCCGTTCCGTTGCCGCCACCACCGCCACAGATATGTCCATTATTTTATATGCTACCTTCTTTGCCTTACCATTCACATTGCTCTTCATCACTTGTCCAAGTTCATACAATTCAGTCAAACAGTCGAGCTCCTTCCATCCTCCTTTCACCACGTCTCTCTTTCCGCTCCTCACCAACGTCTCATCTCTGCCCGATTTTCACTACGCTTCTCCAGAACCTTTGTCCTACTCCCTCACCATCACATCTCATCACCATTCCTCTCTACATCTTTCTAATCCTCACCAATTCCCATTTTTTCACTCTTTTCAATAGTTTTTTTGAACAATTCTCCCTAAAAATCTCAACCGTTTAAATTACACAAATTCCCGAACTCAACAAAATAGAAGAGTGCTTTCTAGAGCCACTTACTCTACTAAACTACTGTGAAACAAGTGAGGCGGTTTTTTAAACATTTCGCCCCAAAATACAATCAAGTGTGATTTTTTTTTCGAATAATTTTTCAACAAGAACAAAGTGAGAAAAATTCTAAAATACTTTCTGTACTGTACAACTTTTAGATATTATTTCATCAGTGCCTTCCTTTTACCTACTGCTCAATAAGAATACGATAGCTGGCAGAAGTGAACATTGTAGGGCAAAGTTACAGAGGAAACAATCCAAAACTGAAATGAATTTTACATTGACATTAATTGTGAGGAGTAGAGGATGGATTGTAGTCGACATCCTGGCGAGTACAGAAAAATCCTGCTGTGGTAATGGACTGTCATATCGGCTCACTGACTTGATATGATGAAAGGCAAAGCTACTTTACTGTAGCAACCGATTATCAACGCATAGTTTGTTGCACTGCTGAGAAAAATGAGGATGGCTCCGGTTAGTTCGTCTAATAGAGAGAGAGAAGGTAAAACTAGCCAGACAGCAAAACTGTACATTTATTTTAAAGAGAATTTCTACTTCTGTCTGTTCCATCTGAAAATTCTCAGGCTGATGTTCCTCCTGTCAAAGTGAACAGAAGTCAAGTTAGCAAGTGCTACACACACGTTCCTATGTGTCAACTCACTCTTGTACTCTCTCAGACACTCTTCCATTCCATATTCATTGCAGAGAGAGAGAGAGAGAGGATATTCGTATACATTAAATTCCTTGCATAGAATGCATTTGCATGTAGGAGTCTGTTACAAGGGATGGAGAGTGTATGGTTGCTGTGAGGATTCGGCCATGCATAGGGGAACTCTTCTGTCTCACTTTGCTCACTAACTGAATTAGAGGATGAGTAGCTCCAGAAAATATCTCCATAAATACATTCTTTGATTGTCTATTTATTGTGTGTGTTCATCGCACTTGTGTCATGTTCTCATTTCGTCTGTCTGCACAGAACCGACACTCACAGATCCTCGTCGAGCATACTGGTGTTTAGCCGACACTAAGTCCGACAGTTCTGAAATCCCTTGAAATCTGTAACTACGGAACGAACGACTGAGTTTGTTAATAATGAAATGGATTCTTCAATTCAGTTGAATCAAGTGGAGTGGCTCGGTCCGTGTCGAGTGAGAAAAGAGTTCTTCCGTGGCTGCAGGTGCAACTGAGGCAAGATGAATCATTTTCCCATGTTTACCTTCCTCTCTATTAAGCTCTCCTCTCCTTTGCTGCTCACTTCAATGTAATTATCATTACAGCAGCTAGATAGAATATCATTCTCTGCTTCTGCAGCAGTGCACTCATTTATTTACGACCTGCCGTATTTGTTAATAATACGCTCCTCTCCCTGTCTCTCCATCCATTATTTCCATAGGCAGATATATTCCTCTCTCTCTCTATACTCATAACAATAGGAACTCTGACGAGCATCACATTCTCATTCATAGCATTGCATATAGATTTGATAGTCGGCATGTTGTGCTCTTATAGAGACATGTGACGTTCGCACTCACAAAAGAAGATACTTTGTATCTCTTGTGCAGGTAGGACGTAATATCTGAATAATACTATTGCCCATGTGTGTCCGTATTATTTCTCTAGCTCTATACTCCTGTGCTGAGTTAGATTTCCGATGCCAATAGCATTAGCGGACACACTGTACTATTCCATACTCCACACACAACAGTAAGTAACTATAAAATTGAACTGCATTGCTTTTCTCTCGGATTCATCTAATAGATAGATTTGCCTCGTGTTGTATTGTGAGTTCAACTCTCTGTACATGATCTGTTTTATCCTACCTCCCGCTGGCTTCCTACAAACACATTATAACACATAGACATAGCTAGTATGTGTGTGTGTGATATTCTCTGCAAATCATTCTCCCTTCAGTAGAAATAATATCAAATGTGATTCATTGTCCTTTTACAGCTACTAGGATACTAACACTAATAACACTAACGAGTTAAATAAGTAATACGAAGGGTAGCTTACTAGTTTATTATGACAATGAGATATCTTCCACTAATAACAAAAACTATGTAAGCTGCATTAGGAAGTAATGTTTAAGGATGTATACCGTTTCACTCAAATTACCAATTATTTTTAATTCAATTAATGAAGGCTATTATTAACACAACTTTCCTCTTAAAATTACAATTAATTTTGAAATAGTACTTGTCAATAATTAAAAGCAACTTCACAACTAAATCTTGACTATCACTTCAGCATAAGTGGTTTCTTGACAAGACCTTCGTGTTTTGTCACAGTTATAGAAGGCGTGAAAAGCTCATAGTGGAAGAAGAAAGTTCAAGCTGAGGTCGTGTAATATTACTACGTATACGTTTGTATTATGTAAATGAAGCTTTCAACGCAACTAGAAGAAATTACTGTTGATAAATAAATTAAGGAGGATTTTGTGTTGCAACGGCAGCATTTATCCGAATTGTGGAAGTAATAAAAGGGGTGGAATTCTCAAGACACCCCACACGGGTTTATTATTTCCTCTGTGTAAATGGTAATGAGTAGGGTTGTCTGAAATCTGAATTGAAATGGCCTGTAACTTGTCTCTGAGAGGATCTAGAGCTATTATTTTCGTTGTGGAGGAAATGTCTAAATATAATATATTTGATTGCAGGTGAGGAAGGAAGAGAAGTGGAAGTGCGGGACAATGAAGTCAGTAGCTGGGATGGGAATGAGATTATTTGTATGAAGTCCCAGTGAGTGATCGTGCGTTGGAGTGGAAAGCGGTAAGAGAAAAAGAGAGGAGCTCGGAAGTTGAATGCCTTGCATGGTTTTCTAGTATGTACCTGTCTGTATGTCTGTCTGTAGTTATAAGTACGGAGTAGCTATTGATTAAGAACAGAATCAGAGAACTACTGAGAGTCGAAGCGAAGCAGAACGGTTAATAACTTGTGTGAAGGAATTGTAAAGAGATCAAACTTTCATTTCGATTGAATTGGATGAGATATCCATTGAAAATAATGCGAGGAACTTTGCTACTGGCAAGGAGTGAAGCAATGCATTATTCTAGTCAGCTTCTTTTTAGTTAGGCAGGTTTGAACTATTTATAAGTAGAGCCAAAACAATAGAAGTGAGATGAGAATTGAAAGCGAATCAAAATGAGACGTGAAGAAGGAGGAGGATGAAGCACGATCTTCTGCATTCAAAGCTGTCTCATTAGTTTAACATCCGACATGTTAAATATAGTAAATCCTACAGAAAACGGACGCGAACGTCTCTAGAAATAGCTCAGTCAGGCACAGTGTACAGGGACTGCATTAAGGAAGCTTCCATCCCTCTCAGGATCTTCTGCATTATTCACACCAGAGACGCAGTTAATGTTCATTTGCGGCATTTTCTGCCCTATCTCCCTCCACAATGCATATTTGCATACAATACAAATAAGTAACTCCTCGGCTATTGTACAGCAATGTAGTGCGAATCAGAAATCAAATAAAGCAGCCAAAGAATTTCAGATAAGATTATATTGCGAGTTTAGCAAAGAAAAGGGATTCCTTCTCTGACACAACATGGCACTGCACTCCTCACATCCGACTCCGTCTCTCTCAGCTCAATAGTTCATGAGAAATGCCACGATTAATATTTATTGTTAGGTTTACGATTAGACACTCTTTTCCAAACTCGTTTAACTACTGCAAAAGTAACGATGTCTCAGTCAGTAAATGTCCCTCTCAACAATAACATATTTTCTACGAGCTCTTTCTTCTCGCTCCTACGTCGTATACTTTACATCCCTCCTTCTGACTATTTACCTTTAGGTAGCACAGGTAGGCATCTTTTTACTGCTGCTCTAAACACACTATGACATTGCCGCCGGCTACAAACCTGCCTTTTGCAAACAACACGTACAGGGCCCTGCATATTTAACTCCATATTTATATTAGATAACCATACATTCTCTGTGCTACCAAAAGGCACATTGGGGAGACAGGCTGGGACTGCCTGTCTCCCCAATGCTTTTGCCTTATGCAATTACTTTTGCCACAACACAAGTTTTTTACATAAGAAATGCAGAAAAGAAAGAATATTTTATATTAGGTACTGATTTTGTGTTTCTAAGAATATAATTCAACTCAAGTGCTTTGCTAGCCCATAGGATTTAGATTGTAACTGTTTTACATCTTTGCTTTGACACAATATATTTAGTAAGTCGAAGTAGGTACTTATGTTCCATGCATATAGATAGAAAGAAAGAAAGAAAAGAAATCGCTATTAAAATAGTAGATAGGAAATCGATAACAGCATAGGGATAATATTATATTCTTTTAATAGCTCATACCGTTGGTTAGTTCTTCAAGGATATACTAAGTTGAGCAAAATACATAAATAATAAAAGTTGCACGCCAATTTCAGCTCAAGTTTCGTAAATTATACAAGTTTTATTACTTTTGTCACTAAAAGGCACTAATTTTTGGCGCAGAAACATTGTCATGTATGTTTTAAGAACTTTTGGTTATGGCAGTGCATAAAACATTGAATGAAAAAGAACCGATGTAGTCAGTAGGTAAATATGAAAGAACTCGGAAATAGGTTCCATTACTCCTGCTTATTAATTCCATCTAATTTTTCAATTTAAATCTGTCAGTCATAACTTTTGTTAAGGATTGTAATGCTCTCGCATTACCCTTATTATTAACTTGCGGCACACACACAACCTGACAGAATTTACATTAAGTTCATTTTTGCGTGTCAGCTAAAAAATCTGTTTCCTTTTAGTTTTTGTAACATTATAGATATAGGTAGTCTTAGGTAGGTAGTTTTAGCAAAAATAATAGAAGTAACAAATGTCGTTTGAAAGACCCTGTAGATAACAGTAGTAGAATTTATTGGATATCGAAGTGTGGGATAGAGAGCAATTGTAAATAATTTTGTTTGTGCTAACGTGGGCAGAATGGTAATAGGAAAGTAACCTGGCCGTAGCAATTGGAATTCGCAGTTTGAAATGAATAAAAACGGTATACTTGGCCTAGTCTGCCTCTTTCCAAGAAGGTGAGAACTCAATTCATTAGTCGAGAGTTGGGCCTTATGATAGTTGGCATCATTAATGGGCCTGCCTCTGCCTACTGCATTACATATTTATAACATATTTGAGAATTGACTTTTTGAGTTGACTATGCAATTGAGCCTGTGGGCTTGGAAATGACAGCAGTTAGGGAAATAACAGCTGTACTATGCTGCACTTCCGGAGTAACCAGACGAGTCTACAAAAAATTCAAAGGCATCCTATCCGAATTGTACATATACATTTTTTACTTTTATATATATTTTCTACTCTTAATACATAGTCACCTAGTCGCTCGGCAAACGTACATTTACATTATGCCCAGGTAGCTACATAATAGTCCATATACTCTGTAATTTTTGTTTTAAGAGGCTAGTATATTATATATACTAGCTTATATAAAGAGTATGTGCATTAGATGAGAGTCCGGTTCAATTCAGTGCCATGCCACTAACCACCAGCCGAACAAATAACGATCAGTGCATAGAACGTAGAAAGATACATGTCAAAAAAGAATAGAGAGAGGAGTTGAGCTCAACTTCTTTGCTAAGCTTAGTTATCGTTAGAGAAGACAGGCACAGGCCATCCCCAGAAGAGAACTTGCCTCGTGGGAAAATCGTTTTACTTTTTAGCGGCTTCGTCGGCTACAACTCAACACGGCAATTCTTATTGTTGGCTAATAAGTAACTATCGGCCTGCACTAAAACCTCTGTCTTCGTCAACAATTATTAACTCATTCTCCCAGACTCACTAATAATTTAGCATATTGTTTGATTTAGTTCTAGCTCAGTCTAACTAGAAACAAACACGGCTCAGTCTCATGTAAAATACAAATATACTAATAATGTGTAGAATCAGACACAGAACAAAACTTTGTGAGAGAAGAGTCAGTTAGGCTTTTAGGGAGTCGCACGTTAGAAAAACCGCATTTGGACTCTACCACTCTAGCATTTCCGGTCTACTGTTTTTGACAGGGAGAGTCAATTTACCTAATGTTCCCTTACAAAGGAACATGGTATACTTGAATAGGGATAAAAACAGAGCGTATAGCTAAGAAAGGTATCTATACAACTGGACATGTACATACAGATGTGAAATAATCGTATACATACATATCATCAAAGTTTTTATTTCACTCTCATTGATAACTGCTTGGAACACTTTGCATTTTTACATTCCCATCATTAAAATAGCATTAGGAACTTCAATAAATTATTCTGTGGTGCATAAATAGCTAATCTGCAAACCAAAATCTGGATTTAACTTCTGATTTTATTTAAATTCATTGATGATGTACACATTCTTTAGTTTCTCTATTCATACGTTGATGGTAGGTATATTTTTAACTACCTACTACAACAGACCTTTTAACGATATAAATTATTACTGTATAGATAGGATTCACAGGACAATTTAGTTTTCCCGTTCTCGAATTTCATTACACTCTAAGCAAAGACATGGATGACATATATATAGTGCTCATCCTGTTATCTCTCAGTCATGCATTTATATATTTTACAAGCTCCGATGTAAAGGACAGAGTTGTAAATTTTAAATGAAACTCTTTAAAGGAAATAATGTGTCCAGGATATATAGCATTACGTCCTAGGTTAATAATTGTAGTCAACAGTAGAAGATCAGGGTCAGATAAAAACTATTGGAGAACATGGTAAAGAACAAAAAGCAATATACCAGGTTTCATTTTCTGCATATAGGTAGTAAGTAGTGGATAAATAACGATATCAGCATGAAAGCAAACATGTATGCAATGAGCACAAATATTTGTAGAGGAAGGCTTGGTTGGAGCGATATCGCGGACACTATGACGAAGAAAGTGACGTAGAGTTAATGAAGTAATGGATAGCATTCTCCGTATCAGTAGATAGATATTTGCACACGAATTCAGTCAGTAATTCCTCGGGTGGAAATAATATTTGTTGAATGCAAGGATAAAATCGATATGCTTTTGTTTTTGTATAGCAGCGCTGTTTTTGTCTGCAGAGACATGAATTGAATTTATTGATAGTCCGGCCAGACAGGAGAGGTAGAAATAATGAAATGTGTAA
Organism: Tomocerus minor; assembly: GCA_009936455.2. Taxonomy (NCBI): domain Eukaryota; kingdom Metazoa; phylum Arthropoda; class Collembola; order Entomobryomorpha; family Tomoceridae; genus Tomocerus; species Tomocerus minor. Next base: position 373,382 of record JAAAYG020000009.1, read on the forward strand.
CTCTGTGAGACTGCATCCGCACAACACACACACGACAAACAAATGTAAATGGACGAGAGAGAAAAGTCTGTCTATTTGCACATGTAGTAAATGACAAGTATGTAAAATGAATATAGTCTGGAAAATTGTCTTTCTCACTTGAGTCACGTAATAAGTGAAGAGAATGAAAACGGGGTGTAAAAAGTGGGGACGGTCAATTCCAGGCAGAGCAGCTACTCTGCCAACTTGCAAATATTCCTCCTACTACTAATGACTCACGATGAATTTCATTGAAATTAGTTCAGTTCAGTCACACTGAATTTATCTCTATCTGGCATGCCAACATGATTAGCACTCGGCATAAAGTTTCAGCCGGTCATCTACAGATACAGCCGATACGGATGATACTGTCTACTCTCTGCCAAAAGTTAGCTAACTCACTGACAATAGCAATATCACTTTTGTTAATTCGGTTAGCTGCATATAAGTACACAATATTTTTAGGTAGAGCTCCACTACGCTAATGAAATTATTTACAGAATAGGTAGAGTAGAGTCCAAAGTACGTGTCAACTATTATATTATGAGATAGTCGTCGTGGCTGAAGCTGCACTCGCAGTGCACAATTCGATATCTCTGCATATGATATGCTGTGCCAACAGAAATTAAATTCTATTTATTTTGAACGTAAATAAGTGTCTGCTCTCGTGGTGGTGGCAATACAATTAGTACGTTGTTAACGTGAGTACGAATCTGTAAATCTCTGACACTGCCCAAAAGGCTCTGATAGGAGATTATAATTGAAGGCGTCTTAAAAGTTTCCAAAAAACTCTAATGAACGACTCACGGAAAAGAAAGCTCTTTTTTAAAAGTTTCGCGTCAACAAACCATTCCATCGTTTTGCCGTCCTCTGACTTGAAAAATAGTACAGTCATTATTTGTTTTATATACTAAGTAAATTATCGCAGAATAGCGAGAGAAAGTAATTTAGAGAGAGTAATTATTTTCTTATAGCTTAATGATTAAAAAAAAGCCTATTTTTTAATAGAATTATTTTGTTTTTTTCCCAGGTGGACAAGCGATGGTATTCCGTGAAAAGGAATCTGGAAGTTTGTGATTTGTTATTTTCTCCGAATGGCACTTGAAGAATTCACGGGTGTAAATGAGAACCCCGTGGTTCTCTCGTGCCGTACGGAGCGGATGACCTGCAACTCATCTGAGAACATGCTACTACTACATGTCTAAGTGATAAATTTGCTGAAACTATTTCGTCATCCTCGTCACCTGAGAGTAAGGAAGTGTAGTCTCGTAAAAAGGGAAGATAGAAACTTCTTGGAATAGGATGTGGTCTGGCTTGGATTGGTAAGGGGACTGTCTGTAACCAGCATCTCGCATAGTGGTTCTCATTTTCTCATCATCACAAAATCACAATCAACTTATTCCTCATCTTCTGAGTCGGCAACGACACTCAGGAGCATTTGCATTGGTTTTCCCTTCGTTTTCGTCGTTGAGATCGTGGGACTGTGTCTCAACGACCTAAACACATAGCATTGCTATTTGATGTACCTGAGGACGGATATGATCCACTGTGCATAGCATAGCAGCCATCCATAAATGGCAGACAGAAGAGTGATGTGCACTAAAGTTATCTATTAGATGGAAGATGAGGAGAACTACCTACTGCATCTCTTACACTCAAACTAGATGATGATGATGATGATGTGTGGTGGTGGTTGAGAGCAAAAGAAACGTAGGCAGATTTACAGAGGAACTTGCACACTAATATTAGTTATCTCTCTCGCTCTCGGTACAAGTAGATGTGACGCTCATTTGTGTTTGGTTTGGTTGTCGTCTCGTAGCAGTGGAAAAAATTTCGTCACGCTGTCGTGATCAAGAGATGGGATGGGAATGGAAGAGCAAAGGCTCACTAGCGTACAGTAAAATAAAGCGTTAACGTTGAGACAACCAAAGGTGTACAAAAGCATTCAACAGAGATGAGCAGAGAGAGAGAGGCCACAATCACATCTCATCATTCCATTTCTTTCATGAACTAAAGTTAAAGCACTCATTATACTGCATCGCATAAATAAAGAGAAGAGTCTCTTAATACGATTAACTACATTATTCAACTTCAGCTATAGTTTTAACATTTCAGACTCTGCACTACAACTGCAAGGAAGCAATACCATAACAGCACAGAAACAGGGAGCTTAATTCAACCCTTTCCTTTTTAAATATTGTAAATATGAAAAAATTCGGAATAAGAATACTTAGGCAGAGAATGAGAAGCATGAAATTCCATCTTGTTAAAACGGCAACGTTGCATATTGAAAGATTTTTTTTTCATATTTACACCTTTTTAGGTGAAAGAAGCTTAGACTAATAAACACGCACTTTAAACGAATTTAGAGACAAAAAACAAAGTGGTGGTTAGTAGCTACACATTTTGTAACTCGTGTAAATGAATAATCTCAAGTAAAAACACAGAAAAGTATGTAGAATGGGATAAAGCATAAAATAAAACTCCTTCTTAGCCAATTTGTTAGACAATATGCATGCGCTGCTAATTTTTTATATACAAATGCTAGAGAGCAAATATCCATAAATGATTTGTAAAGGCTGCGTAACTTTAATTTTTTCAGGTCTTATCCTGTAGTAAAAGAGCTGAACTCTGTCTTGTATAGAGAAGGATATAATTTGTATGTAAGGGCAGTTTGTATGTTTGGGCACTATGTTATTTGAATAACGTCGAGAGAAATCAATTTTTCTGTAATAGCTTACATTGATCAAACAACTGTCTTTGTAGGACTTGTGCATAATTTAAAAGAAGACCGTCTATGTCTCTATAGAGACAGACATAGTAAATTATAATGCGTTTGTATCCACCACCGAAGGTGGGCAAGAGGCATTTGTACAATGCGTATAATCGAGTGCATTGATTATGACAGAGTATGACATGGCTCGGCTCCTCAACCATAATGATTGTGCCGATGTGCACATGTCATCCTGTAGACACATTCGGGCAGGCAGGTAGGTTCATGTCGGATGTATTATATAATGTATACGCACTCTGCTAATAGAAAGTGCTCTGATATTTATGTTTTGTCAGACTGTAACTTCCTTTGCTCTATTCTCCATCAATTGGCAGTGAGTTTTTCTTAAGAAGAGGATATTGTTTGTGTTGGTTGAGTTAGTGCTCCTATTCTGTCGTAGCCCTTCTCAATTATTGACTGGTGGTGAAGACGAGGGAAGTAAGTTGAAGCAAGAGTGGTTTGATTGCCTATTTGAAGTAATGGTGCAGAGAGAGAGAGAGAGAGTCTAGATTCTTACATAATACCTGTCCTGAGTGAAATAGGAGCCAGTGCTGTTGTTGTGCTGAGAAGTAGCGGCTCCGTCTTTGCCTGGCCAAACTGGCCTTAGCAAATAAATTACCTTGGTATTAGAAACTCGTGCACATATTGCCATGTACTGTTAGTCTACCACAATGTGTACTGACGGATACGCTTCCTATATATTTCCCGACTGCCAAGGCTCTGCCAATGGAATAGCTCATTTCAACTCCAGCTCTAGACGATTGTTCTTAGATGAGTATCGAAAGGTGAAACCAATAGTTGGCTCGTCATAAATACAAGGAAAAGTATTTTGCTTGGCTCCGTTCTCTTTCTATTGCATATAGAGCAGTGTCAGTCAGTCCTTAGTAGCTGCATGGATGCTAGAAGTAAAAGTAATGAGTCAAGTTTCCGTATCGTAAGTTTATTAAGGATGCATGAGACGGCTCCTCTCTCTCTCTCTTTCTCTAATACTCACAAAGGTGTATTTTATGTGAGCAAACTTCAATACAAATATTACATTATGATTTCTCCAAACGTTCTTTTCTTGCCAGCTTTCGCAATTTATTACTTTCCTTTCCTTCTTGTTCACCTTACACAATTACATAATGAGTATAATAGACGTCGTCGTCCAATTCACTTGAGAACAGCAACTTGAAACTCACTCGGCTACTGCAGACAGAGAAAGAGAGAGAGAATGAGAGACAGACAGACAGACTCCTTGTCTTCTTTCATGTAGTAGCTACCTATGTAAGGCAGCTCTTGTCTACACACCCTTAAATCCTGTTTCATATTTGCAAAGAAAGTTCGGAAGCTCCTGAATAGACAAATTATGAGTTGCTCTATTTGCATATTTCATGTGTCGTATGTCAAACTTTTTTAATAAAAGACAGAATAGAAAAGACCGAGTAACTATCGCGTGGAATTTTCAAAGTAAACTTCGTTTTGCCTTTTTCAGAGGATTTTGTGAGCTGAGAAATTTTTAAATGAGTGTTTGCACTTTATTAGAATAAAGTGGCAACGCTATTCAAATGTAGTTTCTAGGTTTTAGTCACAAGTAGATTATTATTCAGTTAGCTCTGAGCTAATGCGACTGTATACACAGAGCACAAAATATTATTGTGGAGTCCATTAATACATTACACAGTGGATATAATATTTAATGGAGATGTATACATTTGTATTGGGTGCCTAGCAGTGTGTGTGATGTGGCTGCAATGCCATTTGGTGTAGTAGTAGAGTAGTGTGAGCTAGTATTGACTGAAACCGCATACCGACACGAAATTCTTCCTTTCAGCCAATTCGCAGCTAGACGACAGAAAAAACTGAAAATAAATTTTGATGAGATGTTGCCGTGCAGCAAAGTGAGTTGCCTTTCCTCTTCACATTCTCCTCCACACATCACAATACGTAATTGTGCTGTGCTATGCTATATCTACAATCTTATGTAAAGTGTACAGCTCAGAGTAACACATAATCAGCTCTGTACAATGTATACCGTGTCCCTCAATTCCCTCTCTATGAAACTCACTCATTCCATAGAAAACATGCCGTAAATCCTCTATAAAGAGCATTACTTTCCTCATTGTCCTTTTCTTATTTTTTATTTACTAGTAAAAACATTCTACAACATCGGACTTTAGTGGCCAGGGCTTCCAAAATATAATTTATGGCAATTGTTCCGGACTCAGGAGCACTTTCAATAATATCTAAGGCTTTTATTATATTCCTCCAGTCGCAGTCGGATATATGCATGTGTAGTAGTGTGATGTAGGTATGGAACACAATAATGTCCATTTCAGAACTTGCAATCATTCCTTTCCTCCTTCTTTACGTTATTCAAGCTAATCTGAGCAATCTAGGTATACAGGTAATACGGAGAATGGCATTGACTGGAGAGAGTGCTCGAATTCTACAAGGCGTTCTGTTAAAGTAGTGAGTAAGTGTTTGTACTAGCCAGACTGAACAGTGCAGGCCAGGTTGTCATTATCCTCAGCTTGAGTAGTCACTCCTCACACAATATTGGCCAAAGTAGACCACATGCACCACACCACATCACACTACAATGAAAAAGTGCACACCTTCTTCCTTTTCCTATACACTTTGCTTGATAAAAGGCAAATATCATAATAATTGTCCATTCATTCCATAGCTAGCTTATTTCTATTTGAATATCTACTATTTATTAGGTGTAGCACTTATTCACGTCATAAACCTTATGTTTGCATTACCAAGACGCAGTTATTTATTCTTAACATCCGACTTTTATAAGGCTATATCTCCGATTATTAGTTTCTATTAATTGAGCATATCCATCTAACGAGAATTTTACTTATACATGTCCCCTAAGTCTACATTGTACTGTTGGCTTTTTCGAGGAATCATTATAAAAAGGCAAAGAGTAATAAATAAAACGTCATTTCCCAGCAGCGCCCTACTGCTTTCTCAATTTACCTAAAAACGCTATTAATATGTAATTTACTTTAGGGGAGAATACATGCAGAATCCAATACCTCATTTCAAAAGTGGATTGATGAAGGGGTGTTGAAAGACTTGCACTATTCTCCAAAGTTTAGCTTTTAAATTCCTCGTTTAGAATTTTTTCAAGTAGCATTATTTGGTTACATATAATCTATTAGGCAGTGCAAATATCCAAAAAGTAGTTTCATGCTCATATGCACACCCAGGTGGCCAAATTGATATTTTATCGAGTCTTTTTCATATTTAATGGTTACTTACTAGTCTTATCTACCACTGTAAACTTTTATTACCAAGCCACATTTTCAGTTACGTAGAAACATATCTGACTAAATGATATGTTCTTTATATGAGAAACCAAGTTAATTTGATTACAATTTAATTACTGTGATGCGACATGGTGATTGGCTTCCTGCCACTGATTTAGACATGTATTTCTATAGGTTCCAATTTTACTGTCTACAGAATGTGCAAGCAGCGTTGCACAGAGCGATAAAGCATTCGTTTTTTTATTGCCTTGTACACAGACAGTCTGAGGATGATTGGAGCTAGAAAAGCTGTAAGGGCAAAAGTCTACTCTATTCCATGGTTATTGTATTATATTGTATAAACAGTTACGAATAGTTAGTCAGAACAAATTGCCATTATGATCTGCACCGTAATATCGTGAGATAAAGACCACCGTAGGAAGTGAAACTTGAGAATTATGTAACGAATCACATGTCCCTTATCTTTCCAGATTATCGATTCTATTCGCCTTTCCAATGATGCAGGAACATGTCATAGTACTTGAAATATCAGACAGTTTGCTTTATAACTAAGAGAAGAATCAATATTTTATCATTGTGTAAGAAAATATTCAGAGAGAAATACTCCACTATTACTTAGTGCATATCTCCAGCCTTAATACATATAGGAAACTTGGATATTCTGACGTAAGTGCAGTTACAAGGTACAACAACTGGAATATTTTGCAATATAATTATCCTTCTCTAAGAATCTTTTGTCCTAATGACATTTAAAATTTGGTTTTCGTATTTTTCCAAAATAATTAGAATAAGGAAAATAGTAATAATGCGTAGGTAGACAGATCAGATTCCTAACGGTAATTGCCAATTATCTTCGAGTTTTTGCATCTTTTTCCTTCTCCGATTTTTAGTATGACGCAAATCGTTGCATAACTTTCCTGTATCTCTTTACAGAACGTGGGTAGTTAAAGTATTAAACTTTAAAAATTGCAAGAGGCAGTTATTAGTCATTGACTCTAATAATAACTGAGTATCTTAAATCTCGCATTATTCTTTGATTCCACATTATATGGAACTAACATGTCAACAAAAGGATTAAAGAATCCTGCAAAGTTTCTGTGAGGTAGATTTTAACAGACTTTTGGTATAGGAGCAATTTCATTCAGGAGAATTATTATTGGATTAGTAGATATGTTTTGTTGACTACATTAGCGAAGAATGAGCAGAGTCTTCAATGGGAGAAATAATCATTTTGTTAATTGTCAGAGTTTTGACAGGTTTAAGTAGAGGATTAAATGTTCGATAGAGTTATGGCAATGTTTGGCCAAGTGGAATTGTTAGTTTTGATTATCAGATCTTTTTGTTACGCACAATCAGTGTCTCAAACCACTGAATGCTATCCGTATAATGTTCATTCTGCTGTGATTGCTAACGAACCTGCGATCAGTATCTTTTGATGCTTATCATTATTAAACTTGTGTAATGTAAAATATCAACTAAGATTGTACAGTAGGATATGTAAGTTCATGTGTCCGCTTTGGCTTTTGCTAGTAATTTATTCCTTCCCCTCCATCCAGTTCATTTGATTAAATAACTCCGTTGAATATTCCTCTGTTCGACTGCTCTTCAGTTTTCTTCGTCCATCAGCGCAATTTCAAGTCAAAATATCCTTACCTACCGGAGCGTCATGCGTGCAAATGTTCTTGCAGTCTGGCGAATCAAGGGAAGGAGTGTCCAATTGCTGGCCGTACCTCATAAAATTTTACCTGTACTTATCCTTGGCACTGGAAGAATTCACAGATGGTTATTTCAATCGTGGATTCCCTGGTGCCATAGATAAAAGGAACAGGAGACACATCAATAGGAAACTAGAAGACATCATTGAAAACCAAGGAGCTCGGGAGTGTGTATTGAGGTGGTAAAAAACACTAAAAATAACATTTTGACGTCACTATTGAGAAGAAACACTAAATGTCCTTACAAATAAGTATCTAATGTCAAACATAACTCAGCTAGCATGTAATAATACTATGGTCTTCGTGTATTGTTTAGATACTTTGCTCAATTAATGCAAATTACGCTGTTTGAATGTGTAGTGAATATAATGTAAACTATCATTAAAAACATTAGTATTATCGATGTTCCATGACTCATAACATTAAATAATCCAATTTGAGAATATATTTATTTGTTTATTGATTGTGCACTAATCTTGTGCTTATGTATTTCACTGTTGGCCAGGAATTTCAGCAGATGGATTTTACGAAATAAAGGAATTCATAGAAGGCATATGAGTACAAATTTTCTTGCATCAGTAAATGGTTAAATTGACTTGAGCACGGATACTCTGGATCATAATTTCATAACATTATTGTGCTTCTTGTAAGTTGTTCCTATGTATTTGAAATACATCATAAGATGTTTTATGACATCTCCATCAGAGGCTACAAACTAACTGTATCAAAAAATGTGTTCCTAATGGTCTGCATGAAAATTTTAATGTCATTGAAGGATATTGAAGGACTGTAATCCTATCTTCATAGAAAAACTAAAATTCATTGTAGCTTATACAATAGCATATGTAATTATCAGGAAATCCTTAATTGTAGTGTACTTTGGGCCATGAGAGGCAATTATTTGATCCGCTACTTTTTTGATTTTTTTATTTCCGTGTATTTATTGACTTTAATCTTGAAGTTCCCAAAATTCACCCGTTTATTAAGGGAAATATATAATATAAGGAAAATTTTGTTCAAATGTAAAAAATTAGAGAGTACATACATCGCAATGAAGATGGACAATTGGAATAAAGAAGTTGTCATACTAAATTGTCACTGTTAGCATAGACAATTACAAAATCATAATAGCAACAGTGCGAGTAGACATATAAAATGGAATAAGCGACAATCGAGGACAATCGTAATACTATATCGCGTATTGCATCGCTTATAATAATTTATACTCGGACAGGGTATAATATTTACTACAAGAATTTTTAATTTTCATGCAAATAGTATTTGGCCACGGATGATACTGAGACGAGAGGTCCGTAAGAACTGTAAAAAACGTTTAGGTAGATAACTTGGTATACAAGCTAACGCAGCAGAGTGCAGATTCTGTTGCAGGCATACCTAAAAGCAAGTTCGAGATTCTTCTAACCGAATTTGCCTTTTACTTAATATGGTACGTAAGTGGGTACAAACATCATTCACCGACCTGAGAGAGTATATCTACAACAGGCACGTATCCAGGAATTTTATTAAGGGGGCAAAACTTCTACACTAATTGATAATAGGACGAATCTGAAAAAAGCTCGAAAAAGTTTATTAAATTTATTGAAAACCGATAGATGAACAGCACATTCCGAGAGAGACGGGATTTTTTGTCAATTTTGGGTTATTTTTCAACAACTTCCTCGATTTCTGATGCTTAGAGGGGGGACGTACCCCCGTGCCCTCTAATTACATCCTTGATCCACGAAATAAATTCCATATCTGAATCTACGTGTTATGCTTTTATTCATTGGTGAACTATTCAATGCATATTTAGATTGACCGGATTTATGTACCTGTTATGTCCCCTACTAAAGAACACTTGTATCAAACTCTCGGTATGAAATAAAATATAAAAATTCAACACAGCTATAAAATCTTCAATTCAAAAACCACTACGCAGTGATTTAATTGTTTGCAAACTTTGGGAAATGGAGTCGCAAATAGATTTCCAAGTACCTAGTAGTAGATTAGCAATAAATCCAAATTTGGTGTAGCTGCCATTATTCTGGTGGTGCAATTTTATCGGGATTAAAAGGAAGGAGTATGTATCTGTGGAGTGCTATGTTATAGCTATGTACGTTGTTAGGCATTGACTACTGACAATCAAATAATAGGAGAATAAATATAGTTAGATACGTATGTATCTGAATTGGAAGAGAAATAAGGTCTTTGTTGGGAAGTGTTGTACTGTGGAATTGTTGGAGCAGTGGAGTTGAAGAGTATCAGAAGAGAATACATGTACAGAGTCATGTCGAGTGAGAGAGAGAGAGGACAGAGATCTGATGAGAAGAGATGGTGAGTAAGAGATGCGAAGAGAGATAAAAAATATTTCAAGTCAAGGTACATGAGCATGAAATGATGAAGAATAAAGGGAAAATTCCAAGGCAAGACTCGGTGGTAGGTGGAGAAAAAACTCTCGCCTCTACTTAACTTCTCGTCAGATGAAGGCGAGTAAAAGTGTACGACGATGGGATGTACTGTGCTCATCTTCTAATGTGCAACATCTCCAGCGATGCCCTGCCTGGCTATGCACGACACCCGTACAAATAACACTTTTCAATAGATGTTCCATATACACAGAACACAATGGTTAGTGAGTCTCAGCTCAGCCCCGGCCACTCACTACACACACACACTCCTTGCTCACCAATTCACAATCAGTTACCTTAATTACATCGTATAAAAATAAAACATATGCCTTTCACAGTATGCCTTTATTATTTATTTGCCGTTCATACGATTAGCCTTTATTAGCTTTAGTTATCCCAAAAGTTATGTTAAGTATGCATCTGCTACACAACTACATCCACAAATTAATCCCCTTCCTCTCCTTCCACATACTTTCCTAATTTCCACATACTTTAACTGTTTAAATACAACGTGTAGTAAATTGTACGAAGATTTAATTAAAACATAATGCCCAAAAGCCAGGCTCTATGACTCCATCATGGTAATTAAGAGAACGTAATTGGAGTTTAATATAGTGCATATATCTCTACATATGTTGCCCTGCTACACTTCTCTACGCCTCTACTGTAATTACACATTAACAGCTACAAGAATTATTCTCCTATCAATTTGAACAGGTAGTATATAAATTGTAGCTATAATATTGTGCTACATTGCAGCGTAGAACACGACAAGAGTTTCCCAGCTACAAGATCCACAGAGGCATTTAACCTTTATACATCACCTTACACTGCTTTTTACTATCGGCCATTAAATATTCCATAATTACATGCAAAAATTATTGTCTTTACTGTTATAGCAATTTACAAGGATATTTATTCACCTTTTGGTCACTAATAATTTTTTCTTCACGCGGGATTAAATACTCAATCGCCAATTTCCGTTGCTTCAACTCAAGTTGTAAAATCTCTTTGAGCGGCTTATCTATTGCTCCTACCTTCTCTTCACACTACAATGAATATTAAACAGTGATATTTTATGAACCATTTCTAAAGTCATCATTTCAAATTTTAACGTACAGAGATTTTATTGGGTCTATCATATATGTATATATATATACATCCCAAAAGGGCTATTTCACTAATGTCATTAACAACTGCATAGTTCTCAGGCTCACTGAACCTAGTGGATAGGTATATACAAATGAAAAAAACCAATCAGATAATCGGTTATGCCATAGTTATCTCCGGACATGGCACTAAAATCCGAAAAAGGTTATTTGATTTAATACACAGTTCAAACGAATCAAATCCAAGCGCATCTTAACTCCCTACCTGTGGCTACCTAATCTTAAAATTTTTATATGCAACCTAACTTTTCTAACGACTAAGACAAAACTGAGAATGAGTCAAACGGTGGAGCTTATAATAGCACAAATGGCTAAAGACAAAAAGTGCTGCCCGCATGCATTTTGATTATGATAATTTTATGAGCGAGAATACAAAGGTTAATCACCCTCCACCGACAGAGTGCAGATTTAGGATGGCTTTTTTCTAAAATGGTTATAATGGGATTTGGATTGTAATGTCCTTTTGGGTGTTCTCTTTTTCGTCTGATCCTTATGACATAAAAAAGTGTCGAAGATGTGATGTAATGATAATAATGATATGATTTCCTGAAATATTAGAAATTATTTTCTATGGGAGTTGGTTAATTGGCATTGAAATTGAAACTTTATGGTATGGTAACATGATGGATTTAAGGAGTACTTGACAGGATTTTGTGAGACATTATACCTTGCGACAAGAATCTTAAAATTTTCCCATAATGATGTCGCTTTGTCGCCGTGGCGTTGAGTCTAATTTAAAATGCAAAATTTTCCAAGCCATATTCCGAAAGTTTGGGGAAATGTGCAAAGTTGCAAAAGATAACAAAAAAAGGAAAAAATTCTCTAGGGCACAGGCTTCTGACTTATGTAACTTTGTCTTCCTGAATATACGATAAAAATCCAAAATATTGGAAAACTTTGCCCTCGAATAATATGAGTAGATTTCAAAAATGTTTGTTTGATTGCTCTACATTGAATCAGGGTAGGAAATCATGGCAACCCCTCCTTAATGGATAGCTGTTTAACTACCTGTGCATAAGCAAGAAGATTCACGAAAACAACTGCTGTGTGAGTTGAGCAAATAATTCCCTTACTGGCATCAAATGCATACAATACGTACTTACTTAAAAAGGTTACAAAATAACATAATATAAGAAAGTTGCAAAGGAAAATAATAGCGTCGAAGATAATCCGTGCTTCATATAGTGGCCAGTCGGTGTTGGTTGAATTTAGTATGCGTGTGCCTAAATACTTAGTTATACAATAGTTACATCAGTACCTGAGTAATAAGTTGCTTACTTAATAAATGTGCTTCGTCAGTTAGATAGCATTTGATACAGGTATTTCTAAGCTTTGCTATATGTCTCTATATAATAATATAAGATATAAGGAATTGTAAGGGAATTGAGAGTCAGAGTGTGGAAAGAAGAGTCTTTTTACGTGTTTAACTAAAGCAATGTATAACAATTTCTTGTTTAATTCATTTGATTCTGTTGTCAATAGAGAAGAGAGTGAGTGGTGAAGGAGAAGTGGCTGTGGTAGTTGAACAATGTATAAATACAGTCATCGTACACTGCCCACCGGATTACTATTCCTATTACATAAAGTAATGTATATAACACAATTAAGATTAGAGCATTCTCTAATCTGATTTATCCAAGTCAACGTTGTCTATTCTGGTGGTTGGAGTAGGAGAAGAAGTGCTGAGCTTCTTCAGAGAGATTCTCTTATCCTACCTGACTTGTTCAGTGCGCAAAGAGAAATAAAATAATGACACAAAAAGAGCCAAGCAATCGAGAGAAATGCATTCACAGTAATTTATGTACGGAGGAGTGGAATCCGGTGTAATATTAGCAAACTTTGTCATAATATTACGTATAAATAAACTATCTACGTGGCTCCTTCCTTTTAGGAACATCTTCCAGTTGAATATAACTTAAAGTTCCCTACTACAACTATTAAAGCATCAATAGAATAATCTTTTAGAGAGAGAGAGAGAGAGATGCATAGTTAGTTCACGAATGTTTCTTCAGAGAGAAAGAAAGAAGTGGTTTTTGGTTCGGTTTCCATTCCCTTCTCTTGTGTCTTCCTTTGGATTTGGTACAGAATTTTATGGTTGATAGCAAACGTCGTTTTCCTTTCCACTGTGTACAGGAGGCAAAAGCTGCCAGCGCCAACCCTTTTTTGTTTCCATTATTCCAAAAAGCAGAATTATCAATGCTACAAAACACAAGAAGGGAAAAAAGGAAAAGAGAAGTCATTCGACTTGGACTCTGTGTTCTTACGAGTGTGCAGTCGATCTTTCCATTTTGCTCAACTTAGAAGCTCACTATAGTCTACTCCTGTGTTTTAGCAGTAAAACACTGGAAGAGCAGCTACCTATACACTTGCCCTTCTGCTGATCAAGGAAAAGACATTCCCTTCCCTTACGTGTTACATTACATTGCAGCCAGTATTGCTTTACGTATTATGTCTATGCATTTACTGGATGGGGAATGGCAAGAAAGACTTTACATTGCATTACATAACCAAACCACTCTAGCTCCTCAGTTCACATCGACAATTTTCTCATCCTTATCCTGAGAACAAAAACGAAGAGAAGGTGACTGACACAACTATTCAGCTTAATCTTTCTAGTTGCACCTCATTGCCTTCTCTAAAATCCAATTTGATATGCAGCGGAATTCACTAAAATCTTCAGATTTGCCACCATATCATTTTACCTAGCCGTCGCCAACAATCTATCCACATTTTTTATACACATCCAGCAAAAGTTATTTAGAAATGATGAAGATGATGTGATGCCATTTCTGTAGATACCATTTCCCTAGAGAATAAATATCAAAAATTCCATTGTAGTAATAGTAAAATTTCTATTGTTTTTATTCAAATTCGTTAATTTGTTTTTGAAGCCGGAGCTCAATGAGCAATTTTACAGAATGAGTTGTTTAGAATGCAGTTGTACGCGGAAAAAACAGATCCTATAAATAATATTATAATTACTTCATTTAAATTCATTTTATGAGAATTATCATAGTAAAAGATTCAGGAATTCAGCAATATACAATCTCAACTTGTACGCATTGCTACAGAACATACAGAACCCATTATTTTCTGCATAGAGAATTTGTACATGTACTTTAAGTTACGCATTTGTATAATAAAACATTGTAAATGAGAATTAATACACGATCATTCATTCATGAGGCAGATTATAATCATTGCATACTCGTGCAAGAACTTGTACGGTTCTTGTAGGATTCCACCAGCAAAACTTCATAAAATTCCCACAATGACGAAAATAGAAAAGTATACCTACTTGCACCTCCTATATTCTTTTCTTTATAAACTTTTAGAAAAGTACAAAGTTATCGTTCATTGAAAAGTAGGAAAGTGTGATTTTACTGGCAAGGATTTTGTAAATAGAAAATGGCACTTTCAAAGGAATACGTTAATACTAGAATAAATATTATTTTATACGTTTTCTACAATTTTACTAATGCTACAATAGTTTAGTTATTTATCTACTTACGTGTATTACATACAAATTCGATACAAGTTTAGGAATTAGTGAATGTTTGTCATGTGAACTTTCATTTGATGTTACATGGCTGGCTGCTTTTAAAGAAGTACTTCATCAGCATTGAAAATTGAGATGCCCTGAGGTATAAATATACAACCAAGATTATCAGTCATTAATCCATTGTGAAGTTGTGTAGCTGCTTACGCCAACAATTTACGTACTTGACTGAGAACTAACCATTTACTGAGAGCTGCATCCTTATACCGCTTTATATAATCATTATTTTTACAATTTTAAAGATTCTGTACAAGAAAAAATTCAGTCTTGTGAGATGAGACTTTATGAAAATCGACTAGTTGCTTTTTGATTAATAATAATTTTGATAAAGTACCCATAGATAGAATTACATTAGCAAAGAAATAATACACAAGACACAAGGACAGCTTACTAGAGCTAACAGGATCTATCAATAACACCAGGACTGGAAATTCACAACTCGTTATGCAACTGTGATAAAATATAATTAAAGCAAAATAATTGTTATGTAGTAAGTAAATAGCAATTCCTCAGAAAGGAGGAGTACAACTTCTAAAGAAGATTATTTGCCGAAGATGAAAGAACTAAACTTAATGTCCAGTTAATTAGCATTCAATAATAAATAAACTGCCTACTAATACTATTTCTATATAACATTAATAATTTGGTAACGATTTCATCGGTTTTGAGTTAAATACATAATCTTACAGCCCACTTAAAGTATACCAGCATATACTCTATTTTTGTAATAGCATTGTAATTAGTTATAACATGATAATGCATATACTTATAATTAGTACAGTTTGGAAATTAAGAGTGTCCAGTGAGGAAAAGAAATATAATATTTTGTTTTATATCTTCTGATTAAGTCAGACCTTCTAAGAGAGTTAAAGTTGCTGAGACGATGATTTACTTGATGGCATTTCGTGCACGCGTTCTGATTCGATTAGAGTGTCTTCAATGATTTGATAGATTGTTCGGAAGGATGGTCGTGCATTCGGCTTGGATTGAAAACACATCCTCATCAGATCATAAACCCGAGCTGGGCAATTGTCGGGTGGTTGCAATATGTTGCCTTCTTTTATGTACTTCACAACCTCTTCGTGAGTCATTCCATAGTAGGGTTGGAGGGCAAAAGAAAATATCTCCCATAAACAAACT
This sequence comes from Tomocerus minor, assembly GCA_009936455.2. Lineage (NCBI taxonomy): Eukaryota > Metazoa > Arthropoda > Collembola > Entomobryomorpha > Tomoceridae > Tomocerus > Tomocerus minor. The sequence goes on from JAAAYG020000009.1 coordinate 389,427, forward strand.
CCGAAAGCCCACACATCCGACTCTATTGTATATTTATTAAATAAAATGCTTTCTAAGGGCATCCAACGAATAGGAATCGCATCATCTTCTTGACCCTTATAATAGTCCTGAAATTAACACAACAAAAATATTTTAAACATGGCCACAAATAAGCATACAATGTATCAACTAAAAAATCATTCACCTGCAAATATATTCTTTGTGAAAGTCCAAAATCTGCAATTTTTACTGTCATATTTTCGTCTATCAAACAATTTCTTGTAGCCAAATCCCGATGCACAAATTTCCTGTCAGATAGATAGACCATTCCAGCAGCGACTTGATGTGAAATTGTCATCATATTGTAATGAGACAGACGAATATCTCTGCACAAATCTCCGTGGGAGGAAATGGTATTCATTTTATATTGCGATGGTGAGCAAGAACGGAGGAATTCGTTTAAGTCACTCAGACCCATGTACTCCAGCAGTAGACACATTGGCTTTCCAACTGCACACACTCCCAATAGTTTGACAATATTTGGATGATCAAATTCCGCAAGCAGACACGCCTCTCTTTCAAAATCGGCTAAAAGATCTTCAGCTGCTTCTTCTTTTAACATCTTCACGGCTACCATCGTAAATTCTTCTCCCTTTAAAAGTCCAGGAACTTTTGCCTGAGAAAAAAAATATTATCGTTTATCATGTCGTTTAAATTTTGATATCGTTAATAAAATCGTTTTTCAAAAGTAGAGTTACACACCTGAAACACTCGTCCAAATGCTCCTTGACCCAAATCTCTGATGTAAATAATATCATTCCTTGGATATTCCAGTTTTTCCAGCTTCGGATTTAAACTGGCTCCGTGTCTATGGTATGCGGCATTATCGCCTAGCTTGTCCAAGTCTATGTCCACTTCCTGCAATATGTAAATAAATGAAATTAGCACTTAGTCTATCTACTGTAATTCATAAACTGACAAAAAGTAACTGAAACTATTAAATTGTAAAACTGACCTGAGTAGCTGCTCGATCGTAGCCACTCGGTCGCCGAGTTTTCTTTTTGGTCGAAGCCACACACACACCACACATCACCAGGATAGATATCAAAACAATAGCAAATACAGTGCAGAAAAATATAAATTCTTTGGTCTGGACCATTTCTTCCAAATCCCAAATGTTCGGCAGATTGCTCTTAACAATTGGTATAACATCTTCGAACTGATTCTCCATAGTATCATTTTCTGAATTAATCAAAATAAAATGATTAGTATTCCCGATATTAGGATTTGAAGCAAAAATATTTAGAATGGGATAATACCACAAGAGGGAATGTCACAATGTTGCCATCGAATATTAACATTTGTAGTATAACACCAAGGCATCGGCTCTTCTTCGCCAGCGTTACGACAGTAATTCTCCGAATTTTGCACCTCTGGAAAAACAAATGAAGGACGATTGTGAGAGTGAGGATATTGACTGTCCCACCTTTGACATTCCAGCCCCGACTTTGTGGTGTTGGCTGTTCCTTGATAAAATCGTCCTCTTCCTCTCACACAATCATCTGCAAAATATTTCATCGTGTTATCAAAAAATACTCTCCTAATTGTTAAACAATTATAAAAATCGTAAGTCGTACAAGTGATTTCTTCTGGCGGCATATCTGTAAGCCTAGCTTGGGAACAAGGATTTGACGTGTCATTTGCTAAGGTCAAAGAGTCACAGTCTGGAAGCCGAAAATGCCCTCGAGCTTTAAAATTAATGCCTCTTTGATTGTTATCTTCAATCAGCGCCCATTCTTTGTAACAAAATAATGTCTTCACTGCAATGCAGTCTTCGTAACATAAAGGCAAACCAACAGGGTCCCATCCTCCTTTCAGTAAACATTTTGGAAATGCGTATGTGCATAACAGTCTCTGAAATTTAAATGCAAATTGTTACTAGTCATAAATAATATAAACAAATTTATGATACACTTAAAAAACAATAATTTAAAAATTTAAAACTACCTCAGCAGCACTTCGACAAGGTTCTTTTAACCCTGCAATGATTTCATTCCAAAGTCCTTCTGTGATCTGCTCATTGATGACACCACCGGCATTGCCATGGGTATTATTGATCCAGAATTGACGATGAATGTGGGCACTGCATATTTTCCCGTTATAGTAAGCACATTGCCCAGTCGGAGGCTCTCTGAATTTTAAATCGTCGTCACTGTTTGCGCCTAAAATTCCAAATATTCACATTGCACGGAATTCACATATATTCACATTTCAAATTTTCACAAATTATCAGTAAAAATGATTGTAAATGCACAATTAAAGTATAACCTGATGGTTGTGGAATGTTCGTTACTTGTAAGTTAAATTCTCTGGATTTAGTAGATATCCCAGTAACCAGGTCATTCGATGTCTCGCATCTAATTCTTGTGGAAGCAGTTGCGTTAGTGATCCTCAGAGAAGATATTGTCTTAGGGACGAATCCTTTCTTTTCATCATTATTATTTAACTGAAATTCAACAAACGAAACAATCAAGTAAATAATTTGTTTTTAATACCATAATGCATTGACACGGTAAAAAATTACCTCGACCATCGTTTGTACAATTTCCTCTGCTTCGTTTCCAACCTGTAAGTATTTCATATGATAATACAAAAAAATGATTATTCACATCCTTTCTCCTTAAATTAGTATAAAAATTAAAAGAATTTCTTTCTTGCATCGTCTAATATTAATTGAATTATTATCTTTTTCCTATCCTCAACTAATAGAAAAAATTAAATATACCTCCTTTCCATCGAGCAGCCATCGAACCGAAGGAAGTGGATCGCCTTGGGCCGAACAATCTGCGTCAAATCGACTTCCCCAAGGAACGGAGCTGTTTGCCGTGTACTTAAAAATTTCAACTGGAACTAAATAAACATTTATTTGTCAGACAATCCTTTTCCATTAATAAAACTTGTCTGTGGGAGTCAAAAATGTGTGTTCACATTTCAAATTGTATACAACAACTGAAATAATTTTATGTACCATGAACTCGCAAATACGCCCAGTGTGTGTTGGTCGTCTTTGGTGTTTTAGGGTCGTTACTTTTGACTGAGCACTGGTAAAAGCCTTCATCTTCTTTACGAACTGAATGGAAAACAACGGGACCTTCGGGCAGTATTTCCAAATGATCATCGTCCTCACTTGCAACTACTTCTCTGTTTGGCTTTTGGAACCAAGCAATTTTAACTGGCCCATTATCCCCTCGAGCTGAACAGTTTAGTGAAACTTTGCTCCCTACGACGGCTGTTACGTTAGTGGGAACTACTTCAATAGATGTCCCTTGAAATATAAATCGACAAATTAGTTTAGCCGTTTAAAAAAATTGAATAGGAATTCAGCTAAAAATATTACCTGATAATTCTCGTCCGGATTCGGTTTCCTGACATTTTACGATGGAGAAAATATTAATCAAGACAAAAATGTGCAGTTCCATTTCTCCACGGGATTTCTATACATCAAAGAACATTTTTAAGTATTATGCATCTTTATCATGATGTAAATTTAGACTTTGAATATAAACTTAAAAAATATTTGTCGTTCACTTACTTTTTATGGGATGGTCTGAAGATTCTCTTGATAAGCAATCTCTTTACTTTGGATTTTATTGGGATAGTCTAGCGTAAATCTCCTAACAAGTCTAAATTTGTGATTTCAAGTGCACCTGGCAACCTTAGAAAAGTATTGCTCTTCTCCTCTTTTACAAAATTGAGTTGCCTTAAAACTACTTTGGTCACAACATTTTGTCCGGTTCATGACACCTTTAAAAAAGGGCTCCTTTACATTCTAATTTGACATCAAGACAATACTGAACACATTTTGGCTTCTATTAAATTCCATGGTTAGTTTTATGAGGAAGTACTTAGTCTTATTTGTTTTCCATGATCAAATGAGCAATTAGTGACCATTAAGGCTTCATACATTTTCCTGTATATAAAATAGAAATGAGAACTTAAATACTTTCATAAGAATTGCAATAAAAAATATAATTGTATGATTAGAAAGCAAAAGCTGTCGATACATGTTCATTTCGTTGTACGTAGCTTACATAACTAAGTAATTATGAATTAAAAGTTGTCACACCTGATATAATACAGTGTCGGTGGATTTCGTAATTTCGAGTCGAACTTTGTAATTATCTTAAATTACATGCCTAATTTTATACTCCTCTGCCTAACAAATGTAAACCTTTTATAAAGTGTCTAATTTCAATATTTTGGTCCGATTCTTCAGTTGTCAGTTAAGATTGGAACACCTGTCAGATAGTCCGTTGAATCATAATTTATTATAGAACAATTGTAAACAAAATTCAAACCTAACTGAAAATTACAAAACATTAAACTCGTGTAACACCGAAATTATAACAAATATATGTAGAAGGGGAGACACACTATCCTGCATCCTTATTTGTCTATACATTAATTATACACATAGAGTAAATAGAATGTAAATCAGTTGTTCATACTTTGCAGTTTCGCAGACTTCACACACCCGTAGTATCGTCTGTCAAAACACTGAATCCTTTACTCGATTATCTTGACGGTTATTGCAAAAGAGAGAACAAAATGTAAACAAACAAGTGTGGAAGATAAATAGATGTTCAAACACTCAGGCAAACAAGTATCGTTATTATTATCAGGTGTTTACATTTACGTTTGTAAATTATTTGCTAGGCACAGACGGCCACGGCACGGGTTCGGCCGATTAGTCAGATGAAATGATTTTATTCCGGCACTGTGAATATTCCTCAACTCTGCTGCCCTCTCTCCAGATAGCGACCCTAAAGATGAAAACAGATCATATTTTTTATCCTTACATCTTTCTTGTGGAACTGACAACGAGATGAGAATGAGAACCATCCGTCCGCGTCCCTATATCTTACTAGTGACTGACTAGAGGATCAGGATAATCACTAATAATCAGCTATCTAATATCTATAATACATACCAACTTCAAACGCTAAGGCTTTACGAAAAACTTTTCTAGCGAAGCAATAGCTTGTTAGTCTATAGTGGTTTCTTAGCATTCAACGTAACAAACACAATTGAAATTACAAAAAGGAAACAATACAGGTGAAATTGTACTCAGGCCTAAGAAGGATAAGGAAAGGACACATAATGTCTAATCATGTCTATGAAACCTTGAGCCTATATTATATTTAACCATACACTTGCATGTGATGGCCAATGCGAAAAGGAATGAGCTTCGATAGATACCGCATAAAACATGCAAAATCTCTAAAAAGGTGCTAAAGAAATTATTTGATAAATAATATGAGCATTTACAATTTAATTTTTACATAACAAAACATTTTATTCATTTATCAAAAACCTTTCCGCTTAAAAACTTAATTAATCCAAAATATTAAATTTCAGTCTATAAAACTGCATTTATTTATGGTATGAAAACTTGTAGGTCGCTACACATAATTAATTGGTAACAGGCACAGGGATATTATTTTGCAATTTTTAAAGTATGTCTTGGTTTGTTTTATATGGTTTTTCAGCTGGCCTATACAACAGCTACAATCCCTTATGTTACCAGAATTTAAAAGTCGAAAATAATTATTTGAAGATCAAAATAATATTAAAATAGGCAAATGATCCATGTAATAAAGGTTAAAGGGGTGAACTATGCAGTTCCTTTATTCTGAAACTTCAAACTTTTATGTTCTTTGTGGGGTCGATCTATATGTAAATCATTACACATTTGGATTATGTATCGTTCTCTACACCTAGGCAAAATATTACCCAACATGGAATTGAAATTCGCATGGAATTGATTGACTCTGAAGTCTTAGAGTTCATTATGAAGGAATAACACTACAAAATGGGTTTTAATGCCTTTGTAAATGTTACGTGTGTATATTATTTACAAATAGTGGTTGATTGCATCTAATATGCTGTATTTGTTAGTATATCGATGAAAAAAGGTTTATCTATCATGAAAGAGTAAATAAATCAGAGACATAGGCAGTAATTCTTGTAAACATTAACATTACCTGGTTTTATTTTTATTTGTTTGAATGCCAGATTTTTGATTTTTAATTAATACGTTCAAACCATGTTTGATTATACATAGTACTGATAATTATGTTTTATTACAATGCATACCTTAACCTAGTGTGTATACCGTGAAAGTGAGTAACATGCAATTCTGCATAAAGTAGTGATGGCTACAGAGTACAGATGCGTTGAGCTTGCAACGAAATATAGACACAACAATTCTAGGCATTGTGTTATGCAACATTTTGAATAAGATAATATAATAATTTTTTAGCCTTAAACAATAGTGTAATTCTAATGTGTAGACACAGATAGACATAGACGCTATAATATTATTTTGTAGTTACAAGTACATACACAAAGAGGATAGTATACATTTTATTATCATGATTCATTTTTTATCGGACATTTGCCGTCCCTTCATTAGGTCTATTTTCTCATGTAGAGTACTGCTACAATATTTATTTCTTTAATTGCAGCACTGCCTATTTATTCCATCGTATATATAGTAGATATAAGTTTTACAAAAACCACTTCATCCGTATACTATCTATTTTGGTAATGAGGATTAGGATGCAACTGCTTACCAAGTGGCAAAAAGGCTAAACGAGCAATTATGACTAATTGTTAATGAGTTCATCCAATTGGGAGTTTGGAAAATCTACTCTCAATCGAAATCTTGCCAAAAAGCAGAACCACCCAAAAACTAATCAGCTCTACAGCTCTAAAACCAACTTTAATGCGTTAATTGAACTAATTTTTCGTTTGATTACCAATTAATGCAAGACGTATATATCGACACTAACTAAACCGTGAAACAAATTTAAATTTAAGAAATTACAATGATTTTTAAGAAAGCATGCAGCCGGCACCGACATAATTATTTATAAGGGTGTACGTATATCACATTCATACGACAAAATTTCTTAGTTTTACAGGAAAAATGCGTATAAAGTATCTGCTAAATCTGCCAATAGAAGTAAAGAAACTATTTTCACAATTATTATCTAACCGCTTACAGCTAATTTTTTATTTAACCTAAACTAAATGTATAGTAAATAAACAAATTACTAAATACAATTAATGGGTAAATAGAAAAGAGCCGATACCTAGTTTGCTGAGTTAGACAATCCCAAATATAGTACTACAATACAACAGCCTTAAAAAAATCAATGAATGAGACTGACAATATACACAATGCACAGAGTATGATTATAATCTACGAAAAAACACTTTTATGTCGCTAAATGACAAAATCCGTGTTTGTTTTAAGGTACTTTTCTATGGAATCATTCATTTAGATACAACCTTATTACGTTTTAAGTGAATAATTAAATATAACTGTCACACGAATTTGAGGTCTGACTTTAAATACAAGTCAATTTTGACTGAAACTGTTTTAAAAGTCAACACATTACTATTGTGACAGTGTGTGTCTTCCAGTTTCCATTTCATGACTTGGTGGCATTATAGAATTTTTTTCTATCCTTTGACCACAAAAAATCTGGCAGCAAATTAGCTCTTCTGAAATTAGAAATCCGTTTAAAAAATCAAAAAACAGGTACGCGTAATAGAGAAATGCAAATGACATTTAGAATAACTATTTCTAGCATTCTACTTCACAAGTAATTCGCATATCCAAATTCTAATAGGAGGATGTGATTCACAGCCTATAGGTTTAATCTCACAGCTAAAGACTATAACCAGAAAAAATATTTTCTACCCTAAAGATGTCAATACAAAAAATAATTCAGGAAATTAACTGCCATCGTCTATCTGTTTGTGCTAAAACAATAGCACTTTAGAAGAGAAGCATGGCTAATAAACACAATGCTTAACATTAAATTGTTCACTGACGAACGACTTGACAAATGACATAGCTATCGTAAGCATAATGTAATTAGAACTGGAAAAACAAAAGTCAAGAATAGACATTTTTTCAATTTACTAATTCTTTATGACTGCTGCTGAAAATATATAACAGCCCAAAGAAATACTTTAGCGAGCGGTTTTTTACAATTCCCGATTTTCTCCAATGGATTTCAAAACGTTCAGTTTTCATTATTGACTTATTAGAGATGAAGCCTCAACAGAAAAAATATAGCTAGGTCAATACAATCACATTAGTGGCTGCGCATGCCTCCTAACTAGTAAGTCTAAATATTTACATGTTTATTAATTACTCTATGAATGAAACTACAAAATTTAACATCCATATAAAACTATCAATTCTGCACAAAAAGAAGCAATCCTTGTATCTCAAAATACTGAATAACCTTAGCTATTGCAAAAATCCTTGGACAATATAAAAAACGTAGCCTTTTTAAATTGGGTAGTATAAAACAAAAATAACAATGCGAAAAAAAATTTAGTATAATAATTTTTTATAAAAACCAAGAGATGGCTCTTTCTACTGAACTCGGTATTTATTTTTTTCATAAATGACAATATTGTACTTCGTAGTTGTACAGTTGCTCTGTACAACAGCCATGACCTTAAGCATAATTTTTAATAAATGCAGAGTACTCGACAGCACTTTAAAATTTTTCGATGAAATACCTACATTATTTGAACTTTCATTCTATTGCTTCAATTATGCGCTATAAGAAAAAAATCAGATTTAGTATATGTATACCTTTAAATGGCCATAATTATGGTGCATAGTTAGTTATTCATAAATCTGATAGTCTCCAATAATAATTTGTACACCGATTAATGGGAGTAGGTATGTGTTAGATTGTTGATGAGATAATTTTAATTATGTCACACTAGAAGAATTAAACTAGCAGACAATTTCTGGAGGGCATGGGTAAGTATAACGCTTAATTAGAAATCCTCTATCCTCTCAAGCCTTGCGAAACATTTCAGTCTAATCTAGTAATAGTAATAATTACGGGTATTACATATTGCCCCTTCCAACCTGTTCCTTCCCAATAAGTTCAGATACCTGCTAATAATATCAGTAGTTTAGTTTAGTTTAGTATTAATAGTATTCGTATTTATTCATCTGAATTTTCAGAATTGCGTAGAGCGAACAATCTTGATTTAGAAGTAACTATTATTTATTTAGAAGGAGCACTAAATGATACCGGCAATTACTAAAACTCCCTAATAGAATATGTAAATAAGTCTAACATAGATATCTGTAATACTATGCATGTTCAACAGCTGGCCAGAGTTCGAGTCTCTCTATTGGCTCAACGACCAGTCTCTCTCCCGAAAACTCTGCATATCCCAATTAAAATCCGGAACCTGATTAAATCCAACCACACACGTACCATTCTGTACGCACACAATTTCAATCTTTTCCTCTAGATCATGCCTAGGGTTAACCCACGTGCATCATAGCCGGTTGGTTGTCACTGCATCCAAGAACATTCATATGAGAACATAAAAATGCAAGGAGAGTATCATTTTTCAACCTGTTCAGCTACCCCATATGAAACACATCTGGGAATTCTGTGGGTGCCAATCTACCCCACCACCTGACTTAAGAATCCCAGATAATGAAAAAGGTGAACAATGACCCAAAAATACTAAAAATATGACTCAGATAAACTTTCCTAGTAAATAACTCTGAATTTTCTGTATTGGTTAGGTAAATGGGGCCCAGAAGGGATTTAGGCCTTGGGGGAGAAACCAACTTCTGTACTTAAACTCCTTTGGGGAAAAAAGAGCTGAACAGGTATGCTATTTATGTAGATCTTTTAGAGGCCGCTGAACATGCAGATTCTGTTTTGGACTTCGTCCCAGCTGAGCTGCCCGCTTCTTTGTCCTTACTTACGAGGGAGAGTTTAAATGGGAGGGGTGGAGTGGGCGACACCCTTACGGCGGGTTTTACACTAACATTACTTTCTACAGCCCCTAGAGAAGATTTGGCAGTGCCTCCACTACTTTTACACTTATCGTCGACCTTCGGACACGGCGCTGACGTGAGTACCGCCACCACGGAGGCCACCGGCTTCCCGGCCACCCTCGATTGTTTACTTTTGACACTAGTAGCACCCGCCTTACAAGTACAGCTCTTGGGTCGACAAGTACACGGCTTAACGTTCGACTCCCCAGCAGCTTCAGCGGCAACAGCACCATTTATGTCACAATTTGATTCAGTTTCCTTAGTTCTCTCTGCTTTCTTCAGTTCTTGCTCCGGCGCTGCCTCTGCGTGGGCGGACTTCATGACAGACTCTCCTAACAGCTCGTTGCTTGAGTCTTCTTTCGGCGAATCCTTCTCTTCAGCGATGCGTGGCAAGACCATGGAAGAAAGACTGGCGGGGCTATGACTTGTGTCCGTTGAAGAGGCGCCTGCATTCACCTGCGTTCTCGCCGCCTCCACCACAGGATGCTCGAACTGACAGCCGTCACGACGACTTCGTCTCAAGACAACGTCCGCAGAGGCGCTAGTGGTCGTTGTCGTTGTGGACGAAGGGGTTTTGACGGTGACGACGGGCGTGGTCACTTGCGACGTGATCGTGACTTTCGGTGGCGATGAGATGGTGACCTTCGGGGCGGGATTGCACAGCGGAGAGATGGCTTTGATCTCCGTGGTCCGCGGGTGGTGCCGGTCGGGTGACAGGGCTCGGCGAAGGAGCGGCGACCCGGGTTCTGCGTTCTTCGTGCGGGAGAAGGGTTTCTTGGCGGCGACGGTGGCGGGGGAAAGGGAGGAGGAGCTTAAATTAATGGAGGAGGACTGAGAGTGCGAGTGCGCGGCTGTTGCGATAGCCAAGGGACTCGGAGATCGAGTGGGCGACGAGGAAATGGGCGAGGGCGACGGCGTGCGGGCCAGAGGGCTCAATGGAATGTGACCGACGGATTTCCGCCGATTCGGCGAGTGAATGTTTTTGTTCGTTGTGTGGTGGTGATGGAGCTTATGCTTTAGACCGTGGAGGCTGGACGGACGTTGGAAATGCGGACCCAAAAGGCCCACCGGCCCCAGAGTGGCCGGACTGTCGGGTAGAGACGAACCCGGAGAACTCGACGGAGTGGAATTCGCTGTAGAGTGAGGCGAGTCAGAGAGCGAAAAGATCCTTGGCAGAGGCGGCGACTGCGAGGAGCGCGTCTTCGTCGGCGACCCCGGCAGACTCGGTTGCTGCACGTTCTCCACCGAACGGGCCAAAGACTGAAAACTCCGACTCGGCGTCATCGACGTCCCTCCCAGAGATAATCTCAAGTGCTGCATTTCCGCAGACGCCCTTTTCCCGCTCAGGGTCTTCAGAAATAGTGACTTACGCCTTTTCTCCACACTTTCTCGCTTGCTCTTCCGAGTTTTCAAAAGTGGCGAACGAGCCATTTTTGACTGCCCGGGCTCTCTCCTTCGTCCTCCGGATCGGATGGATGTATTTTCTAGAGGAGTGGCTCTTAAGGTTAATTGATCACCACCGCCCATCAGCAGATGCAGCACTTGAGTATGTAGGAGACCCTGTGTTGGCTCTCCATTAACCTAATTCAAAACACATCATCATTAACAAACTTTCGAACAAAAGTTTCTAAAAAAACATTAAAATTTTAATCTAGATTTTTATATTGAATTAATAATTAATATGCGTACATTAATTATTAAAGCAATGCGTCTACAGTTGGGATAGGATATCGTACCTGAGTAATGAGATCACCAGCTCTAAGACCGGCTTCAAAGGCAGGACTGCCTTCAGTCACTTCCTTCACGAGATGCTGAACGGTGTAGACGTTTGAGTCTCCAAAATAGACCCGAATGGCTCTGAGAGTGAATCCGAGTCCTCGTGGCCCCTTGCGAATAATAATAGGAGGCTTCAAGCTGTTGATGATTGGAGCGAGCTCTCTGCATGGAGAAGTGTCTCTTGAGCTGGCTGTGCTGGATCCTCCCGGAGATTGAATGGACTGACTGTTAGCAGCAGCCACAACAAACGACAGCGCTTCGTCACCCGGGATCTGAAGTGACAGGCCAAAAGCAGAAGCACTCTTGACAAAGTTGCGTGAAATGTCAGTCTCGTTTTGGAGTGATGAGTTGGGTGTGGACTGAAAGCGATGAACCATGGCTCTGGCCGGAGTGTCACACGACAAGGCTGCAGCTTTCTCTTGCCTCTCGGATTCTGCTTTCATCAGAGCATACTGGCTTTCGGCAGTTGTCGAGATGGAGAATCTAGGAAGACAATCTCGGTGGATCTTCCTTCTTCGATGGAGTTGAGGGGAGACCTCCTCGCTTTCTGTCTGGCTCGAGTCGGGAGTGCTAAGTTGAGTTGTCAGTTTGGCCTCGTCGCTTTTGGGCTTCTCCTCCTCGGTGCTCTGACTGGATGTGAAGAGGGAGATTGACGTAGATTTGTCGACAGTGTGATCCGTGGCCGTGGATGACGTCAGGTTGGAGGAAGAGGAGCAGTCTGGTTTATCTTTAGAGTTGTGAACGGATCCATCACTCCCAGTCCCGCTAGAGTCAACTGCATCTGCCGAGCTGTCTCCCAGCTTTGATCTGGTTTGTGTTTTCCGGTAGCGATGAGAGCAGGAGGAAAAGCCAAAGAGAGGCTGTGACTCGTCAGTGTCGTCTGTCTCAACATCCAAGTCGTGCTGATATCGATCAACACGAGCTGCGTCAATAAAATTACAGACATTTGTAATGAACCAGTCAATATTGTGATAAGGAGAGTGGGGGACAGAGATAAATGAACTCACTATCGAAGTAAGAAGTGTCTTCATCATTTTCCAAGGCCGGCACGAACTCAACCTTTTGTCTTAATAAAGAATTCCAATCCACTCCACAGAAATAAGGATGATCCTTCACTTCCTGTGCTCCCGCAGTGCCCAATCTATCACGTGGGTTCTGCTGGAGAAGAGCCGAGATTATGTCCTTCGTTTCTAGAGTCACAGGCCAATCTTCCTCAGGAGGCCACTCAATATCATCTGCAGACAGGAGCATTAGTTTCAAAGAAAATCATCGTACAGGGTAGGATATTCCATGTTTAATTAACAAAATTATGGAGACATACCGTTCACTGTATGAGCAAACAATTCTTCCGGAGTTTCTCCGAAAAATGGAACACACCCAACGATGAATTCATACAATATGATGCCCATAGACCACCAGTCTACAGGTTTCCCATAACCCTGTCTCAGAATTACTTCTGGAGCAATATACTCGGGTGTACCAAAAACTTGTTTGTCAGAAAACTGCCGAGTTTCACGATCAATAAATCCCTCATATAAGTTGGTTGCCACTGTTGATTTAAGAAATTAAATTAGATCCCACCAATAAAACAAGAGTCTGGACTTAGATCTTAGTTTCACTTACGCGACATGAGTCCAACTTTACTCAGTCCAAAATCCGTCAACTTTATGTGGCCAAGAGCTGTTATCAGCAAGCTAAAGAAAAAGTAATGCAATTTATAAATAGTCTCGTAGCAATATTTGCATTTTTAATGGCGGGAAAGGAAGGAGTATATACTTGTCGGGTTTGAGATCCCTATGAACGATGCCATAGCTGTGCAGGTACTCAACGGCCAGAACTGACTCTGCAAAATAAAGCCGAGCCATATCCGAGGGCAGAGGACCCATATTCTTCAGTAGAGTAGCACAATCCCCGCCTTCAACGTACTCCATCACCAAACACAAATGTTTCTGCATGGACATAAAATAAGATTTAGTTAATTACAAAGCAGTATCAAAGGAACTGCCCTAAATAATTAATTAATGGGCAATTAAGAGTCTGTAGCAGAGGGTTTTTCCTACCTTCGTCTCGAAACTGCAGTACATGCTCACAACGAATGGATTATCAGTAAAGCTCATGATGTCTCTTTCTGCAAAAACTTGTTCAACTTGGTTTCGGAGCATAAGGTTATGCTTATTGATTTTCTTCATGGCATATCGTAAACGAGACTCTCGGTGTCGTACCAAATACACGGCTCCGTAAGCTCCATTGGAAATTAATTTAACAACTTCAAAGTCCTGCTCTGAAGGTAATGTTATTTTTTTCTCGGAACTTTCTTTCGATTCCACATCTGTTTTCCCAGATGAGCCATTTGCACTGCCACTAGCAACACTTTTGCTCTCAGTGTTCAATTCCTGCTGCAGTTCTGTGAGAGAAAAAGTTTTAACAATTTGCAACAGTTAATTTCGTTAAGGTGCCCCATAATATCCAATTTACTATCAGTGTACAAGAGTCTTGTAGTCAAAGTACCTGCAATAGGATCCCGATTTAAACCTAATTTACTGATAATGTATTGAGGAATATCTGTCTTGACGCCCTGTGTGACTTTTGCCTGTCCTTCGGCTTGTTCTAAGAGGTGGTAAAACTCTTCCGGATCAAACTCAAGACACTCCAAAAGCCGAGCAGGCCGGGACACCATCAATAAAAGTTTCTTTATTAGTCCCGTCAAGTAGGTAGCCGCTTCTGGGGATTTCTCCTTTGTTTCGCTTAAAAGACGCTCTAAATTTTCTGACATTTCGTAGAAATATCTACTGGAAATCAACTTTTCTTGAGATTTGAGCAAACAGTCTCTTGCCATTTCTATAACTTGATGATGAACAAATCTGGCAATCGCAATTGAATCAGGACTTAGTTTTTCGCAACCCCCAATGCTCTCCAGCGTTTCGTTTTCTACTATGAAATTCTTTAATTTTTCTTCCATTTGTTGAGTGGCCTGCGAGAGAAATAAAATCAAAAGGTCAATGAGTAACTAACCTACATGACAGGCCCTGCACCAGTTTGTAATAAAATATCTTCCAAGAACTAGAAACTAATTATGCATTTACAAACATCAAAAAAAAATCCTACATGTGCATTTGAGAGCCATGAAAAAAATTCAAGCTGAAATAATTCTGTGAAGAGCTCACACTTCATTAACTTTCAATCAAGAAACTAAGTCGGCGCACTGGCTTACTAATTTTAATTAAATTCCAAGCTCTCATTTCATAATTCTTAAGAGATGAGTTCATTTAACCGTGATAGAGCCTTCATTCAAACTAAAAAAGTGTGAGTAATGAAAATATTTCTTTTGTGTCCTGATGAAATAATAATTGGCGGAAGAAATTTACGAATCCAAAGCTACTCCTGCATAAAATCTTTAATCCTGCCTACGCCCACTTACATTTCAATTGTCAACAGCTAAATACAAAGCAAAATATTATTATAAAAGTTCTTACCTTTGGAAATCGTTCTTTGTACATCGTGTTCATCAACACAATTTCATTCTCAATCACTGGTGACCGAATTGGACTACTGCAATAATACATTCGTCCATTATATTTGATCTCTTCTGATCCCACATTACATTTTATAAAATTGAATAAGTTTAATAACAATGATATCAACATAAGAGTAATAGTAACCAAGTGTATTTTATGCATTACATAATTTGAATAGAGCTTACTCTAATGTAGCAATGCATAGCCATGCCAAACTGTGAGCAGCGTGAATGAATTTTAAGAATTCAGAAGTATATAAGGGAGAGCATTGACCAATTTCATTTCATGATAATATACATATTTAATGTCATTTTACGCATTTCAAGTCTTAGTATGAAATTCAGAGTTGTGATGGTGCAACACTACAACATATTTTGCCATATTCATGTGACAAATAAATATATCCTATAATTGTAGACACTAAAGGAACAGGACAAGTTTAGAGTTTAGCATGAAACGAGAATTTAATTCAGTGAGTAAATTCTTACTTCATTATTTCACCATAGCATAGCATTAGTACACCTTGATAAGGGAAAAAATTATCTAAACTGAAGTATTACAACAGTATTAGTTCATGTAATACTTTCACTTGAAATTTCTATGCTCGTAAACTCATTTCATATCACATCAGGTTGGACCTTAAGCAAACAATGACAAAGGTGAGAGGGTGAGACTAGCCACTCGAATTGACAACTTTTGTTCGTTCCTACTAAATAGCAACCGTGGGCGTCTAAAACATTTTATACTATATTTGAACCGTGTCCACACCTACTATCAGAACTATATATAATCTCTGTAATACCCTCCTTCCCTCTCATAATATCAACATTAAAATTGATAAAAGGATTGGACTCCAACTGAAATGTGTGTCTGCCTCTACTGTGATATTCATCTACTTACTTTTCCATTGTGCAAGTAAACATGCTCACAAGATCATTTAATCAACGAGAGTCACACTATTGTCTTGTGAACACGCCACCTCGCAAATATAATTCTGCCGTTAAATCCACTGCCATCGCACCGTTAACCCCATTAACATTAAGGGCATCCCACAAGACTCATAGTATTAAATGCACCAACGCTGAGTACCTCTTCATGCATCCCAAAACT
This sequence comes from Tomocerus minor, assembly GCA_009936455.2. Taxonomy (NCBI): domain Eukaryota; kingdom Metazoa; phylum Arthropoda; class Collembola; order Entomobryomorpha; family Tomoceridae; genus Tomocerus; species Tomocerus minor. The sequence goes on from JAAAYG020000009.1 coordinate 405,711, forward strand.
CTTACAAAAAAGAATTAATAATGCAACATAATTTATTTGTAGCATTTTTTCTAATTCCGTGATTAGTTTTCCTTTTCCTGTCACTAATATTCCTTCCTACTATTTAGAAACATTAACACAGGCTCCAAGCCTTTGATTAAATAACTATTCGACAATAAAATTTATTTTTAAGATTGTCATTCAAATAATAATTATTATATCCATTATTACAGAGAAATAGCAATTTGCCCCATTGATGCAAGAAAAATTCAACGAAATGCAATTACAGTAGGTAGAAATTAATTTTTCCGTATAAATCTTTTGATTTTGACATTTTAGAATTAGGTTGTCACTTTTCAAGGGATTGCATTTCTGACTAGAACAGTAAATAGGAAAGTGGTGAACACATGGCACATGCAAATAATTTGACGTTTGACAATGTTTTCCCAGTTCATGAACTCACGTGTAAGCCATAAAATCTACTATTCATTTTCTTGTGACTGAACCAATAAGTGTTGTTGGATTGGAGGTTGAGGTGCATTATAGATTTAGAACTAAAATCCGACCTTGCTTGTTATAGCATGCGATAACATTCAGCAAACAATTCCGTTTCTAAATGCAAACAGGTTGAAAAACCTTTTCCATCTGGATGCTATATAGTCATTTAGGGAAGTTCAACTGATAACCTATTGATTGGTTTTCGATTTACCAAGCGAAAATTGCGTAATAAAGCACTGCAGTCTATCGAGCGATGCATTAAGATAAGATTGATAATAATTTTCGTAACCATTCGCATTTAATTGCACTTTTTGTATAAGAACTGACTATCCTTCAAATTAATTCCAACCTGCGCTAACCTAGAATTACTTGGAAAAGAACATGAGAATACTTATGTTCTTTACTGTGTAACAGTTGTTAGCGTACTAACAACAAGGGGATTTAAAACTTTTGACCTTCTGGCGGTGTGTCTAGTAAGAAAATGAAAAAGGCTTCAAAAATGCAATTAAAGTGAATTGGAAACAATTAAAGTAGAGTCCAATTTCCATTTTGAAGTAAGTTGCAATTGGTTGCTACTAAGCGAGACTTGTACTAGAGCTGGTGTTTACGACTGTGTGTAACTACAGTACAGGTGGTCATAAAACGAGCATGAAAAACTGAGTTCCAAAGTGAATGTGAAATTGAGCAGTAGCTTTAGCCGTGTCTCTGTCCTTAATTAAATATAATAACTTCAGGGTTGGTTTTCGTATGCTTTGCAATTAGAAAAGTTAGCGTCGCCATGAGTCACGTCAAGTCAAGAAAGACGCTCTGCAAAGAAACTGCATATGTGTGTATGTGTATGTGTGTGTATGAGTGTGTAAGTTGGCGTCAAGAGTCAGTGCTATGCTAAGTAGAGCATCTAAACGCTAATCAAAGGTTGATATCACGGCAAGATAAGAAAGAGCTACATTGTTGGCAATGGGACTCGAGTCTTTAATTAAATTATGTCTATGGTGTATGAAGATAGAGCTAAGCTAAGGTAGCTATATTTACGTGGACGAAAGGAGTTGTGAAAAAAGAAAGGCACCGCAGTGTTGCACCATGACTTCACACACACGAGTAAAATGAGAATATTAGTGAGTAGATCGTCTGAGACGTGGAGTCTACTTATTGAGTGTTGATGGATCTTACTATCGTTACTCAACACAGGATTCATAGAGAGATTTACAGAGGACACGAGAATGAATAAAAGATGACTAAGGTAAAGAGCAAAAGAACGTTGTCATTCGAAAGTCGTAATCCACTACTAATGAAAAATGAAATCAAATCTCAAGTTGAAAAGTTCCCGTTCAGTACGACCGTATGCCGCATGAGCGTGATAAGTAAAATCCTACAACAGATCCAACAGCATAATAATCTACTTGAAAGTAAAAGAGTGGAGTGCGGGGATAGTTAGTTACCTGAGACTGCGAGATCGCGGACGCAGCAGCGGAGATCTATGGCCTTCTTCTTCGAGACTAGGATTGCTTTCGTTAGAGGAGAAGTGTCGAGGGAGGAGGCCCACCCGGTCTTCCGCAGCCGGAGCTGCTGGACATCCTCCAGCCAACTGATGTAGTCGTTCTTGACTTGAGCATTGAGACTGAAACGTCAATCCACAACATTAAAAACAACCCGAACATCCGTCTCATCTCACAACTCCCAACTACAACCACATCAACTCTCGCGTCCCACTGACACAGCCATGCACTCTCAACTCCTCACAGTCAACACACTAATGGAATTGCAATGCAATTTTCATAACCGCCTCTCGTCTGCATTGCCAGAGCAGCCATTCACACTCCTCCTCAGCACCGTCACTCACAGATAAAGGAAAGTCTTAGTTAAACGACATCAGAATTTACACTCCTACCGATACAGTCGAACTCCCGGGCGTTGTGCCGTATCCAGATGATGGCAATGAGGCAACGGACCATCGCCGACCGTCCCCGGCTCGTTTCACCGATGCAAACGCGAAATGCTGACTGGGCGACATACGAGGACTGTCAAGAGGACTCCCACCTGTAATTAACCAATTCATTCCATGTCACTGTTAGCAACCAAATATTATCCCAACTACACGCATATCACCATCCTCATATCTAGAACCTATCTTCTAGCTCTATTCATCCCTGCAAAAATACTCGTGGCTAAATAAACGGACCTAATGGACATTTCTATTTATTTTTGTTCACAGAAATAACAATTGGATGCGCGCAAGATCGTGCTAAAATCAAAAGTAATTACTATCAGTCAAAGTAGAACCAACGCCCACTTCCCCTTCTCACTTTCTACTATCTTTTTACTGCTAATCCGAATATTTATCATCCTAAATGCAATCTCTTACAATTTAATCCCTATTTTGAGTAAGTAGCTACATTTATTGCTCAAAATTTTCAAACTTTGGAAAATTTAGGGGTGGGGAGTCATTTGCATTTGGATCAATAAGTCACAACGGTCCCGCTTAAAATGGGTTTACTATATTTCACCTTTGGCATTAAATGAATCCATAGTAGACATTACAGGAGTGCATGAGAAGATAATTACAGCGTTCTATCAGAAATATGTCAAATTCTATGTAGTACTGCACACATTGTATCATTTGTATCTGCAAGTGGTTATTAATCAATAATAATATCTGTGTAGCCACTTTGTGTATTTATAACTTGCCTACACACACTTGAAGAATATTACAACTGCAATAATATAGTTACGTATTAAAACATTACATCCAATCCAACATGCAATCTAGTAGCTTCTGAAGCTGAATGACTGACTGACTCCTGCCGCCCATTAAACTAAATTATATGATACCGATACGCTTTCGAACTATTTTAGCAATTAATCGGACAATCACCAAAAAGGCTTTGCCTCGACCATTATTTTATCTGAAGGTGAATCCATACGTAGGTTTACTAAAATTCTCTAAGTACATAAAACCAGATAAAAGCAGCCTATTTAATGTTTACATAATCTAAAAAGATTTAGTTATTCCTGCTGATGCGCACAATAAAAGTCTGAGTATATATACAATATGCGTACATACATATATATTATTTGCTAAATCATTTATAAATCACGAATATCATTTCGTATATATGTTTTCTCGATTTGAACACAGTAAATACGCGTAGAAAGAGTTCAGCAGGTTCAACTCAGTGAACAATATGTCATGCTAACAGTGAAGCTTCAAAAGTACATCATTTGCAGATGCTCTCTAATTATATTACGATAGCTTACCTACACATTGTTCTATTAGTTATATGCACTATTGCACGTTCTAGAGATTCCAATTATTTTCATGTATTTCTTTGTATATGTACAGTAAGTATTAGAATATTTTTCATTTCATGCTGCGTTTGTTCTTTTTTGTTTATCATAAAACAGCAGTCTTTGTTTACAACATTTCTTAGTATTTTCTTTCTTTCATAGTTGATCATAGAAATAATAGCGGAAAAATAACTGTCATCCACAGCAAACTTTTCCAGTTAGTCCTGACTATTGAAGCACTATATTTCCCAACCCTTAAAAATATAATTTCCGATTCCATTGTCAGCACTTTTCTTTGTAGCTGAGTGGTTGTACGTAACTCTATTTTTCAGCAAAATAATTTTACTAAATATTGAAGACTCGATGATTTACTTTGATATTATTTATATACATAATATATATATTTGACATGGTGACATTGTAAAGGTCAGCATTTGATATGCAGTAACTTTTCAATAAAGAATAACGACAAATATTACTTTGTTCATGACACTTAATGGTTTCCCAAATATGTTTAAACCCAATAATGTACTTTTTAGTATGAAACTTTAAAGTAATCTAATGTCATATGTTTTTGACTTATTTACCGCTAGTATTCTATCTCGTCAGTTTTCCTATTACATTTCGAAAAGAAAAGTCCTACAATATTGCTTTCTCGTACACATTAATCGAGGCTTGTATTTAAGTGTTGCTATACCTGACATAGGCGAGTGACATCTTGGTGGTAGTGTTGGTGACGTGTTGGAAATTAAACTCTTCCGATGTTCCTGGACACGACTGCTTCGCCGGGACAGACATAGTTCCTTCTGAAATACAAATAAAACACCACGTCTTAATTTTGCAGTCTTTTTGAAGAGGAACGGAAACTACTCAATTATGGACGCGAATTTTTGCATGCAGACTAAGAGTTTCTTTCCGTTGTTTGCTTTAGCTAAAAGTAGGAAAATAACAAGCACCAATGGACACTAAGGATTCAACAATTGAAGAAGAAAATAAAGGTTGACGTAAACATTGACAAATAAAAAATGTGTAATGTATCAAAACACAGAATCAAGCATTTCTTTTTGCGTGTCACAAAAATCAATTAAATGTACAACGATAATATTATTGTTGCAGGAATTAGGAATCAGGAGTTGATATAGAAAATGTTATAACTTTCCATGAGTGTTTTAGCAAAGGAATGTAAGGCAGTTAATAATTAAATGGACTAAGCATTAAATTCATATTAGTCAGGGGTAATAATTCCAGAACCTGACTTTGTTAAAATGACATGTTGCTTAATTTTAGGGTAGTTCCCAAATAAACATGACAAGTCAGTTTCTGGAGGCTCACAGTGTGAAATTACGAAGCAAGTAAGCTAGGAATAATCAGAAAACAATCGGGTAAGCATGAATTATAAATAAATCCAAGCAAGCACCAGACTTCACTACACATCTTTCTTTCAACTTGTTGACAGGAATTGGAATAATTAGCATAGTTATACGTTAGGCCCTGACATCTCGTAATAGCAGTTATTTGTTTTTAAATGGCCATGCAGAAATAGACGCAAAATTCAGAAAGCAAAGCCCGAGGCATCTATCCATTCTACTTCATCGCTATAATAACTTCTAAAATGTGTTGGGAAAGGAAAATAATATGGTGAGCAAAATGAAATGGATTAGATTGATTAGACGGGGGATGTGTCGACATAATGAATACCTTGAAGTGCATCAAAGATGTTACAGAAGGAAGTGGCAGAGTGAGATTGGGTCTGCCCTGTCGGAGTTTGGTGTCAGAAATACTACGCGGTAACCCTGTTGTTGGAGTTGGAGCGGTTGACGACGAAGAGGAAATCTCTGAGGAACAAGAGCTTTGAAGCCCATCTTTAGTATCACTCGTATGCGAACGATTTGCAGGGCTAGATTGCTGCATGGAAACTGCAACAGTAGTCACTCAGTTAACAATTATTCTTACTTCCCTACCGCATTCCGCGCACTTTGTCTCTACTTTGCTCTGTGGATGCAGAACCGTAGTCATTGTAGACAGTTACACACTCGTCCTTTATTTGCACACAATAATCAGTGTCAATCTGCTCAACGAATAGAGTAGTGCATGAAATATATATACATATACATACATATATATATGTATATATATATGCACTTTGCTACAAATTAACTTTAATCTCTAAACTAACTCTAAAAACACATTTTCCACTCTCTAAACGCTAAATATAACAGTATTTAATGAATTTTTAGAGGAGATAACAGAAGATGATCTCATTGATCTCTTTCTATCTATCTCCTCCATTCTGTCATCCTTTCAATGCCAGTGACAGGATAACGTATCTCATACAAATCAAATGTAGTATTCGCTGGATTGTCTCAACGCTTTTTGCTATTATTCACTATTATCCAACAGTAAATACTTTCCAGCTAGCTCACACTCACACTTTACTGATTTATTTGCCACATTTCCTCCTTAGGCTTTGCAAACGGATAATATTAAGCTGGCAACCCTAAGTACTACAATAGTTTAAACTTTTATGGTCTTTGAAAACTATGACGGATGATGATTAAAAATGGTTGGAAAGAAGATAGCATCAAAGACTGCACTCTGACTGACAACTAAATCATTGTGAGAACCAGGGTCTTCGTTTATATGTCACTGTGTGCAGATAATTCTAGCAAGATTAGCATTTTTCTAATAACGCCAATATGTAGCTGCACATTGCACCAACTCTTAACACTAGTGCAATTAGCTAAGGTAGCTCAAACTAACTCAAGACAGTCCGATCATCAGCAGAGAAGTGACATGAGAACTATTCACCTACATTATTATTAGATATAATTATATTAACCCTTTCCATATGTTATATCCAACCTCCAGCCATATGGATTAACCAACCAACCATAGAGTTAAGTATGTTAAGTAGTTAACTCGAGTTATACTTTCCAAGACTCGACAACTACGTAACCACCTACATTTCACTCACTCAGTCTCACATGTATCTAAGCACCGAGATAAATATTTCCGTGATAATTATAGCACAATGAGTCATGCCAAAATGCCAATCCAATCGAATGATCTTTCACATCTTCAGAATATTTACGCCACGATTCACATTTTTTTCCCACTCAGCCTCCCTAACACTTTTTTCTACTTCTTCCTATTTAATCTACGCAACACTAAATTTATCTTATCTTGTAAATATATTTCTGTCAAACACTTTTCAGAGAAAAGGCACAAACTTTAGTCAATGAAATAATCGTTGCCCTATCTGCACAAATAATTCTTTAGTGTAACTACATACTTAGGTACTAATAAATCAAAATGTACAAAATCGACGAAAACTATTTAGACTCTACAATAAATGCAAATTGAAATTCTTTTTTTTAATGAGTAAAGGAATGTTTTTAACTTTTATTCTGTAGGAGTATGTATAGCATTCATAGTGATTCTACACTAGAAAACAACGTTGTGGGCTTGAAAAGAATTGATTTACTTTTTGGACACACTTGGAAACTATTCCTTTATATCAGGAATAAAAGGAACGACACACATTTTGTGCAATGAGTTTCTATAACGATTTTATATCAGCACGTTAACAATTACACTGAAAAACGCTCTTTATCTTTTTATGACATATTTGCATTTGGTCTGACGGAAGTGAAGTAAACAAGGCGCTTTGCAATTAGCAATTAAATGTTTTTAAAATCCTCGGCAATTTCTCATAGAAGGTTTAAAAAATGAATTTTTCAGGGTGTCACAGAAAAAGAATATTGGAGGGCATTCACTCAAAAAAAAACTGAAGAATATGAGAGGATTTTTAGGAGAGATGATGAAGAGTGAGTAGTAAATGGTGTAGGTGAAGGAAATTCCTTAACCCTGTAGGTAACCTTAAACTCGGCCTGGTTTCTACTTTTTTCCGACATTTAAGCTTATCAGTGCAATCAGTGTGTGTATTGTGAAAAGGAACACATAAAATCTAACTCTCCTTCTATTTGTTTGTTAACGAGTTATTTTCAGACGAACATTCTCACAGAGTCCTCGACTCTAGACTAAAAGCTACTTGACTTGTAATTGAGTGAGTAAAAGAACACCTTGGGCCTGTGAATGGGCGACTGCAATTACCTGAGCTAACCTCTAGCTCTAAAAATGTCTAAAGTCCTGCAGTCTTTATTATGTGTATACCTATTTAGTTTTTAGTGGGAATGCAATTAGGAGAATAATCGGAGGCACTGCCTATCTGTAACAGGACGATTAAGACTTGGGTGCTAGTTA
>JAAAYG020000009.1:413835-426740 GCA_009936455.2 Tomocerus minor
AAATATTAGATGCATTAGCAAGACATTCTTTTATGATTTTAAGTACTCCTTTCCAACAGAAGAGCAAACAGGAAATGCCATTCATTGACAATAAGATACAAAGTGTCCAAATAGAGCCGCCTCGACGCCTGTGCAACCCGTGCACCCGCACAGTGCGGCAATTTTTGGGAGCCAGCAAAATATACGACATGAACTATTTATTTTTGCTATTTTGAAATTTGAGAAACAAAAATGACACATTTAAAAAACCCACCATAGATTGCATTTCTGATGCAGTGAGATTCATAACATATTCCGTATCTATCATTGTCTTTTTTGTTATATTGGAAAAAGTATGGTTTAGCTCTAAAAATAAACAGCCCAAATATCTCAGACACATTTATGAGAAACTTCCAAAAAACGTTTAAAATACAAAGAAAAGTTTTGCCACTTTAAGTCAAAAATTAATGAAAACTAGTATTTTTCGCTTATTTTTCCAAAACAATCTCTTCTTTTGGGGACAGCGCGGAATGTTAGTCCTAAAGGCTACGGAATAAACCCATTCTTAAAGGCACGGAACAATTTATCCGGTGGAGCTACGGTTGCAACAAAGTTTTATTCGCATACGAACCTCATTAATTAGTTTTAGAAACAAAGTGGTTATTATCCAGAATTCGTTAAAATTTCGGAGTCAAATCAAGAAGACCGGCAACAATAAATTTAGAAGCAATAGCGAAACCACTTTTGCGAATCTGTAGGTGACATGGTAGCGGATATCATTTTTTAAATATATGGCCACCTGGTGTATGCCTAATATTTGGAATTCACTGAGCATCAAGTTGAGAGTTTCTTGTATCTGGAAAACTGTAAATCTAGTCATTTTATCAAATGCAGAATACGTGCAACGACCCTATCGCTAATATTTACATATAGGTATCCTTAAGAAAATACGTATACAGATCGAAATATCCTTAAAGCTTTTCATGCATTTCTTTGTGTTCTCACTGGATAGTGGCATATTGATAGAAAATATGGAATCCATATCCAATCCAGACATAACAACAAAGGCGAGTTTAAAATTGGATCACAGCATGTCATGATATATATTCCTGTTTGATCTCTGCATATTTTCAGAAATGAAATGTTTATCTATTCAAGTAACTAATATTGGAGATAAACAGGGAAGTAGCTATAGGTATATTAGACAAACAGGAAGGCAGATAATCGACAACTATCGTCTGCTGAGGAAATATTCTGTTACCATTTTCTGCCGTTGCAAAGGAAATTCTTATTGCCAGTACTTACACAAAACTACTTTCATATTTCAATCGAAATCCAGAAGTCCATGAAAAATTCACTCATACATACACAGGGATAACAATTCCTGATATTTAATATTTAGTCTTAGTACCAGCATTGAATATCTTGTATTTATAAATACATACCTACGGTACGAGTGGGCAACTCACATTTTCTTCACAAAAGAATAGAAAATTAAATTACAAAAGTAAATAAACCTTGCGATATTCAAAATGGAATTGAATCACTACTTCCGATGGATATTTTCTCTTTTTGCAGATAACATGAATGTCCATCGAAAAGCGTCTTATAAATATAATGTATCTAGAAGCATAATAATTATATATTTCGTAGCTACAATGTCCTTTCAAAGGTATCATACTTCATGGAAAATAAGAGGGTTGAATGACCAAGCATCTGTATAAACTCACATATAATTCGATATTACAACAATGCAAGATTCAATGCAAAAACAAATCCTTAATAAATAGCGTCTAACAGTTTGAAGCAAAGAAGTAAAGATAAGGAGACTTCGTTCCATAGCATTGCAAAAATCGAGGCAACTTCACTTGAGACAAGTTATAATAAGGTTAGATGTCGCATCATTGTACGAGGGTCGCTTCATACCGTCGGTCGACCGTTTTCAAACTAAGATATCTTCAATATTTATCAACAAATATGGTAGTTCCAAAGACAAAAAAGTTCCACAGAAAATTAATGGTCAAAAACTTATGAAATGACCCCCGTATGCAAAATTATTCGACTTTAAACCTAATGCGGGTTGGGGAATCAGTAGAAGTAGAAATATCATTGCTGACTGCACCTTGACTGTCAAGGCTGGATGCAGACATGACATTAAAATATCAAGGAAGCGTTATAGCGACAGAGCCGGGGCTTCGTCGCCGTGTAGATTTAATTTGCTTCATGTGTGTATGTATACTTAATCGACTGCTGTCCGCCGATAACTTTTTATTTGCGTCTATAATTGCTTACATTATAAGCATATAATGTTTATTGATTAATATTTTATTACAGCAGTCAATTAACCTATGGCCACTAATTGATGCACGAGGATCGAAGCGGAATAACTAAGGGTTGCCATTGCTTTGTCAATTGACTTTAATAGTCATATTCCAAGATTTACCCCACCCTGAGTCCAAAAAATTTATTTTACAGATTTTTAAGCACGAAAGAAAAAAAAATTCTCCTAAAACTTACAGTTGCCCATTTTATATAGGGTAAATTGTTGAAGTTGACGAATTGGGTTATTTGCCAAACATTATGGACATCTAATATTAAAAAATCGAGATTGCTTCGAGAACTATTATTTATACCATTTTCTGTAGACACCACTAAAATGAGAAGCTGTTAATATAAGAATATTATGCTTTTTAATAGAATGCTACCTACTTTTCCTATATTGAGAAAATAAAACATTATTTTTGGTTCTACAGGAAAATTGCGTATGAAATTTGATTGAAAGTTGAAAAATGAACGTTGTCAGTAATACTTGAAAACAGCTACAACTTGTCTCCTTATTCATGTAAAAAGAGGATTGAATTGCTTTAGTAACAATAGCGTGAGCATAATGCATTCCGGAGTAGAAGAGAAATTATTGTAAAATTTATGTTAGGCCAATAGGTATATGTGAAAACTGTTGAAAATAGTTAATAATACAAAGAAATATGATGTTAGAAGAGGAGGTAAAATTGGACGTAAAGGGTTGAAATGATGAAAAGGAAAAGGATTCTGGAGGCTAAGTTTTGTGAATGGTAGTCGTGAAATGCAAATTGGCCAATAGCACTGCTGAAGCGTCCATCTACTTGAAGTCTAAGGAAAAAATGTGTTACACTGAGAAAAGATGTTTTCAAATGCTATTTCTGAGAAAGGTTTTTTTATGTGCCTGATTCTCCAGTCGAGTGTAATTATTGTTCATGTAGTACATCCTAACAAGTTTAAAAGGAGGAGCAAAAGTGAAATTAAGAGCTGACGGAGAGAAGATTTTATTTTAGGAGTGTGGTTCATGGCAGTTATGTTTGTATGAATGTTTTATTTGAATTCATAGAATAGAAATGTGAGGAGTTGAATAGGAGCGTCGTATGTAGACGGCTATTTTATGAAGTATAGAATTCGAGAGGAAGAGCCATAAAATAAAAGAGTAATATAGGAAGGGCTATATGGTGAGAGAAAGAAGAAAATTACTCGAAGGAAGGTACAAGGATAAATACCGAAAGGAAATAGTTCATGAAACTGATGCTAGAATTGCAATGCATTGCCGTGGATTGTGAGGGCTCAAGAATCTCATTGCATCCTCAGTTAGGGCTTCAAGAGTCTGTCAGAAGAAAGAAAGGAAGGACAGGGCTGCCAGTAAACACTCGTGCACTTTTGATATGCATTAGGATTCTAGTGTACGAATGTGAGGGAGTGAATGCTATTAGCTCCTGCCGGCCTGGAGAGATGTGCAGAGGGACGGAAGACCTGACGTAAGATTTTTAACTGGAGAAAAGAGTGCAGTGCGGGGGCATGTTACGTGAAAGACCAAGGCAGATTTTCCTTGTAGAAGGAAAAGTGTGAGGAAGGTGCGTAGAGGAGACGTGGCGAGATGAAATGAATATTTTCTACAGATGAATCGGGTAGGACCCGAAATTTATGATTATTCATTAAGAACGCATTTAGAAGTGAGAAAATGGAATGTAGGAGGAAATATAATGGTCATCAAAATCTCATATAAGACTTAAGGAAAAAATGAAGGAGGTAGCTTTGTGAGCTGCTGAGAAGTCAGAGCAACTCCAATAACACTTCTTCAAACAGACAGTCTCATTTTCTCATAATACTGTGAATTTTTTCCCCTTTACTGCCCTGTGCTTTACAAAGGAGGGGAAATTATGTAATTTACCGGCAAATATTGCCCATAAACCTTCTCTACTTTAATTTCATTTCATGCACACTCTTAGAGCTATTTGCCTTTCTTTCATGCACTGTCTCCACAACTAAATACTTTCTCTCTAATAATATACGTGCATATCTATACCATAAACTACATGCTCTACGACTACTATCGCCCGACACCACTCTCCCGTTCCTACATCCGTACGAGCACACACTCAGCTCATACATATATGACTTTCTCCCACATACACATACATAAATACGTCATACGTGCATTTCAACAGCCTATAGAGCTGCATTTGAAATACAGCATGTTAACTAAGCTGGAGCACACAAGTATTTACTACTGTGTTATTACTACAAGGACGTTTATTTCACTGGTCGTCGTCAGTGCTTAGCTTGGGTGTAGACACATACGTACGATTATTGCACACACATTCTATGGAGCCAAGTCCACTTTCCCTCCTCGCCTTCCTCATCAACTCATCTGTAGTTCCCAACTTCCATATCGTAATTTTTAGCATTCTACTACAACTCTTTTCTGGTTAGGCCAGTTAGGCGAGTCGTTCTTTGTGCCCATTACCCGCACATAGCTATAGACACTCATTTCATCTAAAAGAAAATCGTAAGGGCCATAGTGAAGGCACTTACTTCTCCTTTTATTCCTTTTATGGTGTGAGTGCTCCTCGACTACGATAGTAAGACTGACTAGTACACACTTGGCCCACTCTTATTCTGTCTCGGCGGTTGCGACTTTCGTCCCAGCTCAGCTCTACGGGGAAAGTTTGCATGGTAGAAAGCCGAGAGCAGAAAATAATGCAAGTATAGCTACTTAATAGCGACTGTACATAATATTATGGCTACTTAGTTAGTGAGATAGGCCTTAGCCCTGGCTGGAAGACAGATAGATGGAAACTTCCTTCCACCACCACCACAACTACAACAGTCAACAAAATATGAAGAGTGAAGTTGGAACTTTTCTCCTGTGAAACAAGACACTACCTTGTGATATGCCTCAGTCTGTGTACCTCTGAGTTGTAATATTCGGGGAGCATGGTATTTATGGAGCTAAACGGGGCCTGGCTGGGCGACTGCTTCATTTCTGTACTTGTTCATATCTGTAGAGTAGTGTGCATTGTAGTGGAGTCGCGCTTGGAATAAATTGCATTGCACGCTCTTTAGAGCAATCCATGGTGGATGTAATGCAAAGGCTGGAGGCTACAGAGGGGTACATGGAGGACAGGGCTGCAGTGAGGCAAGGCACACACAATAATACACTTCCTAACAGAGTAGACACCACACCATGCATCAAATTTCCCGATAAAGCCATTTGAGGAATTTCTGTAGTTTAGGAGTGAGTGGTGGGAGAGGCAGAGGAGAGGGAAGTCAGGGCAACTATTTAAAGAGTTTTGCTTCAATTCACTGCAGTTCACCTCCCATTTGATCTATTGAAATTGAGCGAGTGCTAATCTGACCCTGAGCTTTATTCTGTTGTTTGTGTCTCTGTCTGTGTGCACGCACTGTGCCTCTGAGCTGCATCCCTCCATCCAATTCCGTGCATATCAACCAGGAAGAACGCTAATGGCAATGATATGATGCACACTCTCCTTCCACTAGTTCTCTCGCCTATTGTAAAGTGGCTGGAACTGTGAACTCCTCATTCTTTGCAGGCATCATGCATGAGATATTATATTCCTGATGTGCCTGGTGCCTGCCTATCCCCACTCTGGCCCATGGCGGCGCACTGCCTCCTCCGACTACACACATACACACAGCTATCCTGGCTACATACATGTTACCAGGTTATTACAGCCAGTTTCTGTCAACTTTATTAAGAGACGCTCACGGTCCACGTCTCTTCTTCGCTTATTCCCCGCCGCTTCGTTGCCTTTCTTCAATATGTAAGGCTGGAAGCAATATGTAGAAATTGTAGGAACGTACATAAAGGACGGGGGGTGAATTCACCGAGAATATCAAATACTCCTCACTATATAATTTATTCAAGCTTCTATTATTCTTATAAATACCTTATCTAGCCTCATGCATATACATACATCCCATACATACATACATACATACTACTACCTGCTGATTTCAAGCACAAAAGAGGATATAATATTTGTGTGTGCATACATGTCACTATGCTCCTCGCACTATTATTATAATATCGCAAGAAGAGAGCCAATTGTCTAGGTACGACTCTGGAGCTAATATAATATGTATATACATAGTCACACAGACACTTATAGTTGGATGGGAGTGAGACAAAGCCACACAAATATAATAGTAATTTTCATAGTAAATGAGTAGAAGACGCAGAGCAGAGTTTCAGTTCGTGGACACGAGAAAATGAGATGAGAGTATTCTCATTTCTTGAGCACAGAGACACATATAATGCTGACTGACACATAACTTTTGCTGTTGGCAAGAAAAGTGGTAAAGTATATTGAGGTTTTCCCTCCTAACATTATTATCTTTCTACTTGGATTTCGTTTGTGTCTCGGCAAAAGAGAGAGAGAGAGAGAGCGAGAGAAAGCTGTGAATTTCAGAGTTACTTATTAGAGTGGAATTGGGTTGAGCGCAATTCTCCAGCCTACTCAATATTCCTCCTCAATAATGTTCAATATTCCGTCTTGTAGAATAACTATACGTACATGCACTCCCCGTCTCCTTAGATTGTCACTTAGCTCCGCAGGACTATAAATGTACAGCACAAGAGGTGAAAGTGTGTAGTGACAACCAAGGTGGGCAAATCCTCAGCAGCTGCCTTCGCTTGTGGCCCAGCAGGAATGAGACACGTCCCAGGCAGCCTCTCGCCGTGTAACGAACGGCACATGCAGCCCGCTATAGAGATATCTATCGATACGATTGATATATCTACGTCTATGAGTGAACATGTCTCGAGGATGGGCATATTAGTCTCCGTACGTGTGTATAGCCACAAAATTACGATAAGGTCCTTGTTCACACACATTTCCAGCTCTAAGTAGTAGACATGTCCTATACGTGAGGCAGAGTGCTGATGCTGGAGAGAGAGAGGAGAGAGAGGCTCTTAGGATGTAGAGGACTGTCTGGTCTCGCTAACTTTGTCTTAGTGTTGCTCTTGGTCTTGTTGAGTCAAGTTAGATGACAAGCTTGGTTGCTACTTGCCTTGGCTTCATCTTCGGCTTTGTTGGAGGTGAGTGCGAGGTGAGTGGCGGACTCATTTCAGCTCGTTTCCTTATTTCTTCTTGCTTAGTTGAGCCCATGAATATTTCATAGGGCAAGGACGGAAGGATCTTATGCCATTTTGACGTTGGCTTGGCAGCACGCTGGATTAGCGCCTATTTCCGTCAACGCTTTCTCTTCTCACTCTCTCCTAATGCCTCTAAGCTCCTCCTATACACACCCTTGCCTTACTATCTAACTTTGCACACTGCGAACATGTTGAATCCAGATCCCTATTTTCGCATTGCATTTACTTTGCAGACCTTTCCCTTCCCACACACACCGCCGACTTTCTCTCTCTCTCTCTCTCTTTCTCTCCTTAGGACAACGACATAGTAAAGGGTCTTAACAAGTGAACAGAACTGAAGACGAGATCTGTCTGCCGACAACACACACGAGACTCTCGTGATGATGATAGGAAGACAACAAGACAAGGCTATGCAACCCAATGTCACTCTCCCTCTCTCTCTCTCTCCAAATAAAATTACTGTGCACAGGATATTCAGGAGACTGCCTCCTATCTCAGTAAATATTGTAGTCTTTTGCCTCCTAATGCAGATTGCACATAGCGATTATTTATATGCATAGAGGTGCGTGAAAGTATACAGTTCTTTTTTATGATATAGTATCTGCATGCACATACGTGAGATGTAGTTATAAGGGTGTGATCTCGGAGTTATATGAGTGCATATTAAAGGAGGACTACTCCTGTGAGAAGTCGAGTCAAGTGAAGGAGTAAAAGAGCCCGCTCGAGATGATTTCCTCGACGCAATTCAATTTCCCACTCCTCCTTTCAAGAATTCAAACGACGGATGTAAAACATTCCATCTAATCATCTCCCACTTCTCGGTTCACATCGTAAAATTTTTGTTTGCTCGTTTTTCAGTGATCCTGTCCGTTGCTCATATGCACGTCTGTGCCTTCCTGACTCCGAGACTGACACTACACTCTACCCCGTAGTCTCTCTCTGTCTCTGTCTCTCTCTCTATGTAAGGATAGAGTTTAAAGGAGAAACAGTAAGTAGTAGGAGACTCCCAATTGCAACTGCATACAACGTTCACAGACTTTCTCCTGACTTTTTTTCCAGAGAGAGAAAGAGAAAGAATAGTGTTCGTATTTTTACGGAGGGAAGTAAGTGGAGTAATATGAAATAAGTAAGCCAGGCTCGTCGTGAATTCCCTTCTTCCGTCTATTATATCCTTCCAATTAATGCGAAATGCAAAATACTCTGTCCTCAAGTTCCCAAGGACCACGTTCTTCATTTCATCTTGAGTCCACATTCTGTAAGTCAAGTTAAGTCAGCCAAGCCGAACCAAGCCAGTGCAGTGCTGAGGCTGAGCCAGGGACTGAGCTCGACTAAAACTAGACGCGAACGAGGCGACTAGTCCCAGCCAATCCTCTCTCCTATTATTTAATGCAATAAATTACATTAGAAATTGCAAAGTCCGCACTGAATGGGAGAGCTTGAAAGCTTTTCACATTTTGCAAGTCTATACAAAATATAAGTTTAGTTAAAGCAAAAGCAAGCCATAAGTCAACTCGTCTGCTCATCCATCTATCCTATTCAGCCGAGCGAGCGACTCCACTCTCATCCACATCACATCAGATCATCCAACTGTGAAAATACACACACATTCACAGCCAACTTTAATAACTATTCATTTCAATCCCACATTTACTATGTATAGCTCCTCCGCCTGGATACAGATTTACATAGCTCCAGTCTCCAGACCTACACGTCCCTCTTCAGATACAAATTAGCATGGAATCAAAAACCAATAGGAATTCACTTCCTAGCCAGTCCCAACATTTGCTGACTCTTATAATATTATTATTCTCTGTGTACACACCATAGACAGGCATTTATGAATATTATGAATTAGCTACCATAGGCATTGTACTCACTCAACAGCCAGCCACTCGCTCCACTTCACTCTGTACAGCGAGCCACTCTTGTAAAACCAATCCTAATGAAATGTAAGCAACCAAATGACTATTCCCAATGTACACACTTACACAAATATTCATCCTATTCATCAGATACTTACGTTGCAAGCAAATAACTGTTAAGTAATAATTACGTGTGAGCTAAGTTACAGCGATTACTATTACTTATTTTGATTGGTGCTAATGGAATTATTGTAAATTGCATTTGCCCATTCTTGGAGATATGCAAACACCATATAAAAATTTATAGTAGTACCTACATAAATATTATTATACTAACGCAATATCAAAACAAACCAACTAGCCATGCTACCCATTACTAAGTATTATGACTACACATCCACTGTACTCACGTTATTCCTATCAAATCCTTACAACTGGCACAGTAAAACCTCAATATGGATCATTTATAAATTCAAGGAAAAAGTTCTCTACACGTTTATGAGATTAAGTTATGGCAACCATTAACAATATAAAGGCAACTTGAATTAGACTAATATTGTCCAAATAAAAATACAAATATTTATGAATCTCTCGATGATGTAGTTTTCAGAGCGTTAATCAACTTGTATGTTAATGAGTTTGGCACTTCACCTACATTGGAACTCTAGGCACTCAAACTTGAGACTATTCATAGCAGAAATTTATTTCAAGTACGTTACTACAAATAGCTACAAAACAGGGGTCATATTAGCATAAATCAATGCAAAAATACAAAGAAAATAATTGAAGAAACCATAAATTGATAAATGTTCATGAATTTATTCTCATTTTTCGAAAAATGGATGAACGAGGAGATGTTCTACGAATTTCCGCTCCTTGCTTTTGTGGTCGGGCAGTAGGGATTTTACTGTGTTAGTTATGCAAATGAAATAATATTATCTGGTTGTAAACTGGCTATCTGATGGTAATGTATAGTGTGTGAATGAATGTTTTCCCTTGGCCGTTTTGTGGCTTGAGGACATATTTATGTTATTATTATTTGGAGAGTCTTGATGTGACTAGTGGAGATAAAGTTGAACAATGGAATAATAAGAGAGAGAGAGGGAGATGGTTAGTTGGGACGGGGAGTATACGGCAGGTTGTTGGATTGAGTAAGTAAGCGCAGTGATGTGATGAGGAATGAGTTATTGGGGCACCCTTCTTGGTTGTCCGTACAGTACAAGTACAGGAGGATGGAGTTGGATGGGCGTCTGTGTATGTGGATGTCAGTAGAGTAAAAGGGACTCGTCTGCAGTGAGGGAAGTGAAGTCAGCAGAAAGTACAGTGGAGAAATGGGATACAATTGAAGAGCGCAGTTAACCAAAAAGGAAAGCAAAGGAAAGTAAAGTTAAGTAATGCAAAGGAAAGGAGCCAGCTTGCAGCATTCTCTTCAACTTTAGTCTACTCCAGAGGATAAGTATAAGTGTAACTGGATTAGCCTATCTCCTCCACTCCTCCAGAATATAATCACACATCTATTTAGTATTAAATTTTTCTGTGGCTTGGCTGGATAGAGATAATAAATAGAAGTGCAGAGGTAGGATATGATCTATGGAACTACAACTCCCGCCTCTGTGCTATATAAATTCAAAGAGAGAGAGAGAGAAAGAGGATGGCTAATGCATGTAGTTGGGAAGTATGTAAAAGTCCTGTTAAATCTTATTGCCTCATAGTCTTGTGTTATATCAAATATACTGGTGGGATCTATTCACAGCACAATCCACCCATCAGCACTTCTTCCCTTCGCCCATGTCTATGTAGAGGAGTACTCCCTGCATCATACTCTTCTTCGACCAGATCGTAAACTGACTTTTGTGTTTTGTAGCGTATTAGTTGGCCTGCTACTGTCAGACATGACACTGCACTGACTTGTTAAGAAACAAATGTCTGATCCTATTCCACTCTCTCCACTCTTTACTACTCTCACAATAACAAAACGTACGTACTTATGAAAGTACGTAATCGCAGTTCTTTCCTATCCCTAGCTCTCAATTGACTCCTCTTCATATAATCTCATACAGGACTTTATAGCCACGTGCATTCTAGGTACATCATATATGGAAAAATCCTATAAAACCACTACTACCCATTCGTACATATGAAATGAACGGTTGAACTCCTCCGAAAAGGAAAAAGGGAAGTCAGCAATAAGTCACAATAATAACAATAACACAAAACACCACTTGACTTGACTCGACTTGGCATCGTGCAGTACAGAATGACATTATATGTAACTTTACCCCATTGCACTTTGTAATGTGATATCTTCTATACTCTCTGCATCATCCATAGCCATATACAAATATGTGATACCTACTCCGAAAGATAAAAAAATCCAACCCCGTCAAAATGATGTTCATAGATATGTACAAATAAAAGTTTATATATATATATATATATATATATATATATATATATATATATATATGTACATAGTCTACATGAATGAAAAATGCTGCTATGATATAAATAATAATATTATAGTGTATACTGAATTTTATATTGTATAATAATCTCCTCTCTCAATGGCGTGAAGATGACATTAGATCATCAGCGCAGATTTTCCGTCAACTGGCTGTCTCTATTTGTCGGAGGAGCAATTGGATTGCCTTGATTCGGCTAACTTACTCTGACTCTCTGCTCTTCTCTATTTACAATGTGCGCTCAATTCACTCTCCTTCATATTCATCTACAATTGCAATCTACTTTTCGATAGAGTTTCTATAATGAGATTTAGAATTATATCATTATATCAACATTTCACCCTTGCCTCCTTTTTCGCTCAACTTCTACTATTCACTGTCTACATACAGTATATTTTATTTATCAATGGTTCTATTTACTTTCACTCTGTATTCATTATTCTCTCTGTGATGCTATTGGTTTGTGCTTGTTAAGGTTGAGGACCGGATGTCCTTAGCTATAGTTAACCTTAAAGTTCATAGGGACATTTCTAAGGGTTAGTCAAACAGAGTACGCAATAGAAACCTTTGTATTTAGTAAGGCCTTGCCGTGCCATCTAAATACATCTTACGGCATTCTATTATTAATTTCTGGCCAAATTGATGATTTCATTCGGCTCGTTTACTTTCACTCCTCATCAAATCAACATGCAATGTGGCTAGGAAGCATCTATTAATTTAATCCAAGCGAAAGTGCCAAAACCAATAATGGTTTGAATCATTTTGTATTCCATGCAAGTCATCATTCCAATTAGGAAATATTTTTCTATAGAATCCTTCTAATTGTGCTTTTGGCCCAGGAGCAGCAGCCTTGCCTGCATATTCTCACATCTTCTTACGTATTTCCGTACTTATTGCGTTGTGTGTGAGAAATGGTCTCTTTCTAAATTTGAACATACTAAGCCGCAAATATTGGTGAGTATCTGAGCCGGAACCGGATCCTAAATTGAGTATTCTGTCAGGAACGGTATTTAACCAACCAAGCAGGAAGGGACTTGTGGTTTACGGTTCGAATGAAACAACGAACAACAATTCAATCCCATTAAATTTAGTTGTTATTCTCGCCCACATCGACCGCTGGTACATCCAACAATACTTCCATAGCCTATCTAAAAGTGAAGAGGAAAGTGTACCGGGACA
>JAAAYG020000009.1:426840-441546 GCA_009936455.2 Tomocerus minor
CAGCCGCTAATTTCCGCCTACACCATATATAGCCGCTCTATTCCATAGGCGCACATTACCTTTAGCCGTTCCTTTCCTAGATCATTTTCGTTTATTATTTTTAAAAATTCAGGAAACCATTTTGGACCTATAGTATACTAGTTTTGTCCCATTTTTTAGCCGCTACCGAATGAGACCAAAAATTCCTTACGGAATATGGGCCTTTGATTACCATATTTTGCCTTAAAAGGGAAAATTGCCAAAAAGACGGTGCCAAAGCCACTCGACAGTTTTATCGTCGTCCTTATTTCATTTCCAATTCCCTGGATTTCACCGGATCTAACTGGGTACTCATGTCTTCCGACTTTCGTGGCCGAGTATACAAAAAGGTAGCTATTGTCATGTGTTCCACAAGTCATATTTACAGCCAAATGTAGTAATGACTTTAAATAAGCGTTTCAGGCCCTTTGGACTAATTCCAAAAAAGACTTTCACCAAACTTTTACTATAAAATGGACTTACCAACTTTTTTTTATGACCAAATTACTTCCAATCCATTCAGTAAACGATGGTTTCCTTGTATCGTCGAGAATAAAAGGTGGTAAATGTAATGCCATTTCGAAATAAACATTTATTTTAATCAAAATTGGAAAATGTCATATCTCGATACCATTAAGCTGTAAATTCCTTGTAATCAAAAGATATTTTTGCCTCTAAATATTTTTATGACACGTAAATGTACTTTTATTAGCAATAATTTCTCTGGTGCATTTTCATAATGATCGGTTGACATTTTCAGATAGATGCAACTGACAGTTTACTTATGCTGTATCAAATGAGAGGGTTCAATCACATCCGTCTCAGCCCAAGAGAGGCTTGTCGTGGTTATTGCCCTGAACTCAGTGACACTTTAGCAGAAGGAGAAATCCGTAAGTATCTTCTTTTGAGCATTTTCGAATAAATTTTCTCCAAGCTAATACTCTCTTGGATTATTTTAATTTTATAGTTGTGGTGACGAACATGTTGTGGCTGTTTGAGTACATTCCTGGTGAGCTGGGGGACAACCTGGGAATTTTGTCCGAAGTATCTTTGCCATCTTTGGAATGAATTTTTCCCAAACTGGTCATCCTATGCCTGCTAATGTGTAAATATGTGTCTACCATCGCCTGGTACATGCACTTATGTAATATGTCAGCGGACACACGCTTTTCTTACCCTTAAATGTGTAATGTGTATAATACGAACCATTAAATAATTACAACCCATTCAAGAAATGTTAGTCTTAAGAGCTAGAAAATATGGGATTTATAGAACAGAGATCACAATGAATAAAATGACAAGAGAGATACATCATTCCCAATAAAAATTCCCTAGTAGCAGTAATTGCTACGAAGCACTGTAATAATATTTTCAAAGTCAAAATTCGTTGAACAGTAGTTTTTATTCATAAATTGTTCATGGATTAATTGAAGATATCTTTTTATTGATTAAAAAGTCGTCGAAATATTTTTATTCAGACAATATCTGGTTTTGCAGCCCCGTTGTCTGACTGCTTCAATTTCACAACGCCTAAACTAAAACATTTCACGAAAAAATAAGACTGATATTAATATGACAAATTTTATTCTCATGTTAAAATTAAACCTGGAAGTTACACTGCACTTGACGTACTTGTTATCTTTACTTAGATTATGATTTTGGACAACTACGTTAAGTACCTACCTATTATTACTAATTAAGAAAATGTTGAACAACTGAATGATATTGCGTTGCATATTGACATTTAATGGAATGGACAATCATTATCCTTAATGAGACAGTAACAGTACATTTCAGAAAGGACTCGTGTACTTTTTCCGTTAGTACTTACAATGAGTAATAATGACAGTACAACTTTACTATTGCTGTAAAATTCATAATAAATGTTCGGTTGATTAGATTTTCTACCATTTAGTAATTAAGCAAGAAAATATTAACTGTGATACATTAATTACGCATGTAATGATAATGGAGAAACATCCTAAGGAGGATGTCACGCTACTATTGAATTTGAGTTCTACAGTACTAGTTCGTGTCTATGTAATTGTCTTAGTATCATATACATACGTTAATTGAAGGGAAGGATGAGGGAGAGCATAAACACATCTCTGCTAAAAGACATTGGCATATTTTCATGAATAACTATGGAGTCCTTACAATTAGAAAAATACTTAATGAATTTATAGCTAATTAATATCAGTAATTTCAAATTTCAACGCTTGAAACCTTTATTCGTGACGAAACTAATAAAAGATAATTAAAATACATTATCACTTTCTAATTATACATACCTACAGTAATATTGCTTGGTATGTCTGTTTCTTTTCCTTGCATCCGTTATTTGTACATGTGTTCGTGTACATGTAAATAGAAACTACTTTTAATACGTTTAGATATAATTTCTTGTAATTTGATCAGAAATGACATTTGAAAAAACTGTATTATGTACTTCAACTTTAATTTAATAGCTTCGTGATAAGTTTATAAATTGTTTGTCTGGAATTAAACGCTACAGACCTCTTCAACAATCCTTTCCTCGACACATCTCCTCAATTCCCTCCAACTAGTGCTCTACTTTTCTGCCTATGAATTTTACTTTCTACTAGTTGCACTTATAATAGTAAGCGGGTCAAAAATTAACTATTGCCATAAATGTGTATACACTCGTTCTTTCATGTCTCTTTTTGTATGTAACGTGCTGTTTTAAATTTATTTACCTTTCTTCTTAATTCCACAGATGTTTTGTCGCTCTTAATATTGTTCAACTACATAGACTATGTATTTCTTTTATTATTAACAATACTAAAGGTAGCAACAATATCTGTAGGTATGTAGTGTGGCATTAAAAAATCTCAACCAACATATATTTGTTTCATTAATGATTTTTTTCATCTGAAATGAGATTTCATAATCGTTATCATAGAGTTTGTCTTTGTTTCGTATTTACAATAGTATAAGTAGTTAGTGGTAGGCTTTATTTAAATGTATATATTAATAGAAACTGATTGATTCGATTGATTATTGTGCTTTTGCATGGCGTCTAATACTACATGGGATTGATAGGGGTATTCACACATCGAACAAGTCTTGATGACTATATTTGGTGTCTTATAATTGTTATTTTTTAGTTGATAATTATAATAACATTGCGTTTGCGGGTCTATGTGATTGGTCCTAAGCGCAGAATTAAACTAATGATAATATCTAATACCATAGCCATATAATACTAACAGTAAAGACACTCTGTTTCCGCACTGTGTATTAAAGTTTAAGACAAAGTTGGTGTTTTACAGGTGTTATCCGCCAGGATCGGGAGCTGACAATGAGTTCCTACCGAATGCAAACGAAACCATAGATATGAATGGGATCTGGGCAAGGAGTTTTGGAAACGGGCTTTTAATTTTTGGCCCAGAAGAAGGGCCTTTTCTTTCGACGTGGCTATTCGTTGTTCTATATTGATATGGCTTTGGATTGAGCTATGTCAGGACCATCTCTTATGGATAGAAACCGAATGACCCGACTAAAACCGACGAAAAGTCATAAAAAGACATTAAATCTTGACTTTGTACGACCTTCCTTGACTACACTTCTAGTATTTACCTTATCTCATTATATGACTTTTGTCAGTTTTCGTTTGGTCATTCGGGTTCTGTCCATAGCAGATGGTCGTGACGCAACTCAATCGAAAGCCAGAAAGAAAAGGTTGGTCTGGGTCAAAAGCTATAAACACTTTTCCAAAACTCATTGCCCAGATCCCATTCATATCTGTAGCTCCATTGTATTCAGTAGGAACTTAGTGTCAGGCCCGATCCTGGCGGATGGTGGGCTGAAAGATAGATCTTACAATTTTTCAGCGAGTGGGTGTAGCGACTATTAGAATTGTATGGCTATGCTAATACTAATAATATTAATAATATCTTGAATCAAGTAGTACAATGATACATTTTGATAGGTAGCTATCTTTTCATGTCAAACATTAATCAAACATTTATTTTCATTTCTGTACGTACAATAACTGTACATTACTTATCAGTAAGTACGGACCCAAAACATCACACCACACACGTACACTACACGTCATATCCTTTCAATTCCCACACCCCGTAAACCTCTGACTCTTTAATTAATTAGACTGTCACTCTTTATTAATTTGGTACATACATTCACATGATATTGTACACACACTAACGAATTGTAAGCAGATGCATGAGCTAATTCTATTTGGTTGGTTGGTGATTCATTTTATCTACAGATACAGACTCGACTTGTGTATTTCCATAAATCTGTACGCGTTTTCCCTGTTTGCATAATCCGTCAGTTAGGTAATTTTTATAAAGCTATAACTTTTTCCAATATTTATACTAGTGTATTGTTTGTAATGTATAATATTTATGTGTTTATATTGATGCATGTACGGTTAGGTTTTAGTCATGTAGAGAATTATCTATGTACAATATAGCAATTTGTATCTATGCCTGTTACTGTGTGGGTGTAGAAAGTATCATCATCTTATTTCTTGTTTTATTAATAGTAAATTATCTTTAAATAGGTACCATAATGTTTAATGTTTCTGTCCTCAAATCCAAAAAAATATACTTTTGAATTTAGGATTCATGAAATTTTTTAAGGAAAGAAAAGGAAAGATTTAAAATTGGATTTGATTTGGGTTCAAGGATTTACTTTGCAAAATGTATTTCATGCATAGAATTTTCCACTTGACATTTTTTTACTTTTAGCGATTTCAATTTGATTTGATAAAGGGCATGTAAATTAGACATTGTACAGAGATACGATGCATTATAAATGTAGGTTGACTATTCCCTACAGGTTATTAATTTCAATTCTGTAATAGTGTAATGTCACTCGGCATTTATCAAAAACTTTCTAAATTTTATCGGGAAACGAAGAAGTCAATTATATTTGTAATTACAGAAATTGTTGATAAGAAATAGTGATATATTGTAAGCCATTTTTATCCGCAGCGATTTCACACGAGTTTTGTTGAATTTTAAGCAGTTTCATTTACGAAAACATTGCCACAGAGCCTCTGTGATAAAAACTTCCTGTTTTATTTTAAGTTCGTCCTTTTGGCCATTCATTTTCTACAGTATCTTTGTGTATATGCTGGTTAGCAAAATTTGCACATCTTTCTAATACATCAATATATTTATAGATTATTATAGGTAGTTTGTACAAGGTTGTCTTTAGGATGCCGATTGAATTGGCAAAGATTCAAAGAAATGAACTTTTTTATACAAGATGAAAAAAGTAGATAGATTTTGAGAAATGCCGAGTAAAGTTAAACTAGATCAACACAATGACATGTAGCTGGAAGCCAAAAGATTGTCTAAGATTCATTTGCATTGTTTTTCTCCACAAAAATACCGTTAAGACATAAATGTAACTGAAGTAGGAAGTTTAACATCTGTCAATGTAACATTTATTAAAAAACTTATCCATAATTGTTGATATTTACTTGGCTATGATTACGTACATTATATTAGGTAAATTATAGTATTATGTGAATGGGCTTACATTATTTATTTTAATGTATGATGTATTATTATTAGTACCTATAATAGTTAATGTACATAAGTGTATGACACACTGGTATGTTAATCTGTAGTTTCTTTGTCAAATTTGTCATGAAGAATGAATATCATGTGGGTTTTATATTCTTTCACTAAGTATAAGGACACGTTACTGCATTTTTTAATTGCTAGTATTTCCCATAAATATAAAGAAATTCTTTAGTGAGGAAATACGTACATAATTAAAACTGTAATACTCCAATATATATTTTATGTCGAGGACGACGTGTCAATTTACACGCCGTGTGAGACTTCGTACTTGGTAATGTTCATGACTTTATTAAATCCAAAAGCTATAAAATAGCAATAGAAAAATTATACTTTGATAAAAAAAGTAAATATTATACTTTTGCTGCGATTACCGACAAAGAAGCATATTACTGTAGTTTGTCTTAATTGTTTTTATTGGAACCAAATGAGGAAATGAAGGATTTTGATTACAGAAAGTTTAGATATTAACGGCAGTACATAATTCCATAAATATTTTGAGGAGTTACACACACTAATTTCGCTTTGCCAATAATAATGTTCTTTCTTTCTACAAGTTGTAATAATATCATGTGACGACTTTCTCCTAAGACCCAGTTACAAAATTGATTCGAGTGGGAACTAATGGTCGTACTTTATTTAGTAAATATGGACGAACGTAAAGGAGATCAAAAAATGTAATTTGCTTCTTTTCAGTTGATTCCATCTACTGCTGGACAAAAAAAAAGCACCGTGTCCATTTAAACTAAATAAAGTATTGTTGTAAATGCCATCTGTCATGGAATTGATTGTTATGTTATTTATCAGTATTCACTAGTATGGAAAATTACATTACCTAGACGAATAATAGAAACAACCAACGTCAGTACTAGATGAAAGTATGTAACAGCGTTGAACGCTTAGGAAAATTACACTGTTACATAATTTGTATCTATAAATTACCTAATCGTAAGTTCATATATAGTATAATACAATATCTACTTAGGTACTATTACATAGTTACACTGATTCAAAGGAATAAGAACTCAATTAAAAATTGCTTGAACATGTTTATGTGAAATATAACATTGTATTCTACTGCCAAGTCTTTGCATAAATACTGGAAATGGACGACGTCATTTCTACACCGACCCTTTCTCAACTCCCTTTCCCTCCAATATTCCCCATAACCGTTGCAACGTAAACGTATTGTGCCATTGGAACAGATATACCCGAAAGTAATGAATACCCACTATTATTTGTATCATTATTGCATTACTATCTTGCACAGCAAGAAAACAAGGCACAAAGTGGATTTTACAGTACCAAGCAAAAACATGGTAATTAGTATGTCGGAAGAGAAAGGGAGCTGAGAGGAGAAAGTGAGTGCGGTGTAGGAAAAGACGTCGCGCCCAATTATTTATGCCAATACAACAGGAGTCAGTAAAGATAAAAGCCTTTTTTGTCAAATATTCACTACTTATCGATCTGATGGATTTGTCAATTCACACTCATTCAATCAATTCAACTCTACACACTCATAATATAATTAATAGGTATGTACATGAAATATTGTTTCGATGAATAGAAATAATTGCATAATATCTCGTATTATTGTATGTATATATGTCTTATTCAATCAGTTTATAGGTCGTTTAGTTTAATGAGTACTAGTGTACTTGTTAGTTAGTGTACTATCAGTATATTGTTATTTATGCATAAATTAGGCAATTATAGTAATTATTTATGTTGCAGTAACTATACGATTGTTGGTTTATCTCTCGTGTCCTTTGTCGTCACGTTACGACAGAGACGAGCAGGTCATTTAGATTTCAGATCCGTCCAGCAGAAGGTACAACAACAACAACAACAACAACGACAGGGCTCAAGTACTTTCTCGATGGGATTCTCAGGGAATTAGGCAAATATCAATGTACGAGGGCTCTAGCATTTAGCATGTGATTCAGATAGTCATCCTCATCCTTTACTATAGAGAGAGAGAGAGAGAGACAGAGTATACTTTAGACTCTACGTAGCATCTCTACGTAATCTTCTTACTTCATTGATCTACTTTCCTTTCGAGCTTTCGTCGGCTGAGCTTAGAAGTCAGAAGTTCAAGATGAATATCAGATCATCATTCAGTGAAGGCTCTTCTTCTCTTTCATTTTAAGAGAGCAAAAGTGGGTTCTTAGTACTTTCGGATTCAAATCCCTACAGAATATCTGGGGTTCGACGGGCGGGGATAGATAGGAATGCCATGATTACATGTCCATCGCCTCCCTAACCTATTTTTGTCTTGTATGTATGCTAAATCATCATTGTAAATACGACAAACTCACTGACTACCTACTGCTCTACATGAATATCAAGGCTACACCTTTTACTGTCCCCCAAGAGCTTATAATCAGATTAGGCGACTTGGATCAGTAAACACATTTTATAATTGGTTGGACTGCCTGGATCAAGTTTTCGGACCTGCTTTATCTCATTTGTTTTTTACCGTAGTTACCTAGTTGCTTAGTAATAGAGAGTTAGCGCAGACGACGTTCAATTGCATCAACACAAATTCCCAAACACATCATTAGCACAAAGAGATTGATTTAAATTTTAAATGATATTGAAATTAAAAACGTATCAATTCAAATGATTTCACATATAATAAAATCACATATTGATAATAAGGGTTTAGTCTTTATTTGTGTACAGGCATTGTTAGCGTAAGAGAAAAAAAATTATTTTATTAATTGACAGAAGAATACGAGTTCATAGCATTTGCCGTATTGTCTGCGCTAACACCCTAGAAATCATGTAACCATAATTAGGTACACATTACACTTTTACTGTACAAATGTCAATAAGAGCATTTAAGTTGTGATAATACAGTTTGGTGTTATTTTATACAGAGTGAGGCATATATTTTGAAGTAAATATATTTGATGCATATATTATGTATGTACTTGGCTGTCTACCGAGATATTTCCCTTTCTCAACTGCATCCCAATTCAATAAATTCAATGGCATGTGTACTTTAACTGAAAGAATGCTCTACTGCAATGATTTGCACGGATATCTTTTGGTTATGTATAAGATAGGAGTGGATTTTTGCTTGTTGTCTAGGAAATATTATTATTCCGGTCTAGATTTCTATATATTTATATATGTATGATGAGTCGATTCAGTGAATTTGTATTGATTGACTGTACATACAGCTAGAGACTAGTCTATGAGCATAATATATTATAGTAGAATTTGTATTAGGTACCTATTGCCCAGCGCTGTTTAATCGCCCCTTAACCGTTCTGTTCATTGCATCTTCCTCTCCTTAACCGCCAGAGTGGCTACGAGACAATGTTGCACAGTGCTTAATAATAAATGCAAACAAAGGACACAATATTTGCATTCCAAATCCTATTTCAACTAATTTATCCCAAATGGTATATACATACGTAGGAAAACGAATGAAATTCAATTTTGAGTCATTATGTTAAAACCCCCGGAAATGTTTAGAAGGCATTATTAGGTGGTCGTACGAAAGGTTCCTGGTGGCTAATTATGATGCTTAGCTGTCATAACAGTTAACGCAGAATTGGGTGGGTGATAATATTCTGAATTTTGTTTGCAGTTCTACCCGCTGTATTACATTGTCTCTAGTTTTAAGGAGCAGAGCGTTTATAAATCGGAGCGGCTAAGGAAGGGTTAAGCAGCACTAGCTATTGCGTATTGTTAATTATAAATTGATTAGCATTCAGCTTTGAGAGAATGTATTTGTATGTAGGAGGGGAGGGCCGGGGATATATGCGGCTCACAATCAGATAGAGAGTTGCATTGATTAGAGATAGTGGAGAGTGAGAGAGAGGATTTTGATTAGCCAACAACGAGGGATGAGTAAATAGTATTGGGGATGAGCTGGTCTCTATGGGGCTGTGGCTATAAGTATTCACGTTTGAGTGTGTTGTTGAAGTGAAGAGGTGAAGGACGTCGGAATTCTGTAGTACACCAACAAACAGCTTTAAATATTTATAGTAGGTATAGTGTTTGATATAGTAATGAGTACTCATTCATAGAAGGTAGTAAAGTTAGACAGACAAAGTCCCTTGGATTGGCTTACATATTACATCATTGCATACAACGATTGAAATGGAAAAGGCGAAAATGTCCTTTGTTCGAGTGGTCGAGTCCGACTGAGTTTGACCGGATGAGTAAATGATATGTGAACAGAATGCTTTTTTCATTTCGGAAAAGGCAGTGAGGTTGGAAATGAAGTTATTGAGCCCTCGAAAGGAGAGATTACATAGATAGTTTTAGTCATAGTATCTTATGTGTTGCATTGCACCATAGTAGAGCACAGTACAGCCGTACACATGTTAGTTAATTACAATAATATATTAATTCGCATTAATTAAGACCCTAGCTACTCTAGTCCATAAATTAATTAATAGTATCAGTACCTAGTTGTAATTAGTTGTATAGTAATGTTAGTAGGTAGAACACTTTCACTGGACCGAATGAGAAGGATGCATGCTAGTACAAGTTCTTATAATATACATAATGTATTATGTATGTATTTATGTTCTATGCATATGGGGCACCGGCTCCGACTCTCACCCGCCACATCACTCACCTCCCACGCAGACAACCACTTCCCCAACTTGCCCAGCCAATTTTGGCTACCACCGGATTGTAGCTAAGAAGCACTACCTCCTCGAATACGCAATACTAGTACTATCGTATAATTTAGTACCTTTCTCATTTTAAGTAGCAACGTTACTAAAAAATTGTTAGCAAACTAATATTCAACAATATTGATAACTATTATTCAATTCATTTGAACTACAAATGTTAATAATTAAAGTGAAAATGAAGTGACTCCTTTTATGACATTCAATTGAACTTTGGAATGATTTTTGTATCTCCCAAACAATTGTCGAAATAAAAGTAAAATGAATAATTATATTTCAGTGCTATTTTTCAGTGGTCATACATTTTTGTTAATTGCAGCACAGTAGCACAATATAGTAGTTAATAATAATTACACTCTGACGAGTCAGGAATTTTAGTAAACATGTCCTGTAGTTATTTACGCGTGTTAAAATAATAATGCCACCTAGAGAAAGATCAAAGAATGGTATTGGTGGCTGGATATTGTTTAATTATTAGTCAGCCTACATTTTGTTGGTGACGTTGGCACTTAAAACGACGAAGATGCTGCAGTATGCACTAATATTGTTGTTGTGTAGAAGAATTCTTAATTATTTGAAGAGGTAAGGCTATTTGGGTAAAATCCGGTAGCTCAAAGTGGGTGGCTAAGTTGTGGGCGCCCTTGTTGACGTTGGAGGTTGGAGAGGTGAGGAGTGAGAGTGTGAGTCGGTGACATATGTACATATCCGCAATGTAGTAGCTAACATAGGTGACTGTACTGACCTATTTGACTTAAGATCATGTGAAACGAGTACACAGAGCATAATATAGAAGTTTCTCTACGATTACCTCATTATGTTTAGTATCCTTTATATTATTTGTATGTCAGATCAAGTAATTATATGCGAGGAGGAGGATCATATCTTTACAGTATTACAGTTAGTATTGTATATGTAGTATAGTACATATTAGTAGTAGTAGTAGTATGTATGTATGTAGTATATGTAAGTACGTAGCTACTCACTGCTGTTCCGCCGGCTCCTCCTTAGCACCCCATACACCACAAAATGTTGTCTCCGGGTGGAATGTCCATGTCGGCGGTGGGTGGGTGGGTGGATGGCGGTTTGTCTTTGAGGCGGGTGAGGAGCTGCTCACAGGGTTTTGTCT
Organism: Tomocerus minor; assembly: GCA_009936455.2. Lineage (NCBI taxonomy): Eukaryota > Metazoa > Arthropoda > Collembola > Entomobryomorpha > Tomoceridae > Tomocerus > Tomocerus minor. The sequence goes on from JAAAYG020000009.1 coordinate 438,222, forward strand.
TGGTGTGGGCGTGAACAGGGCTGGAGGTAGGAGGCGTGGCGTGGGATGGCTTGGCGTGGCGGGGAGAGGCCGCCGGCGGAAAGTGACTTAGGTATGTATAGGCAGGGAAAGGCAAACAAGGCCAAAAAAGGCTAGGTCCGGCCAAGACCCAGCCCGACCAGGCCGAAAGATTATTTGTGTGACTGACTCAAGTACCCCCGAAGCCAAATCTCTTGAAGATCATGTCCTTCCCCTTGGAAAGGATTGAGTCGCCCTCGCCCTCCCCACCTCCTCCGATGGCGCTATGAGTAAAATCGCTGAATTTTTGCATGAGGTTCCCAGGAGCTTCGGTGAGGACTCCGGGGAGTTTGCTCGTGAGAGGATTGGCACTTATTCCCGCTGTTCCGTCGGCAGTAGTTGTCGTCGTCGTCACGGTTGTCTTTAGAACGGGATTGGGAGCTCCGGAGGGGGCGGAGTTAGGCTCTCCTGGCAAAGGCTCCGTCGTAGGACTGAACTCAGGCACAACTGCAGGAACTCCGCGGACATTCCGCTTAACTGAGGCATCGGAGGGGAGACCGCCCGGCTCGTGGGGTCCTTGGGAGCCGGGAGGTCCTTGAGGAAGTCCCCCGCCAGGAGGGCGCCGTCCGTCTCCACGTCCCAGAGGCACGGCCCCGCCGCCTCTACCACCTCTCCGACCCGCTGACCCGTCGAAGTGGTTCCTCAACTGAAAGAACATTGAAAGGAGATGAGGAATGGGCATGCGCATCTCCGACACATCCCCAGCTGGCAGTTGTGTGCCTTAACAACTTAATATCAATCAACCAATCAATCAAGTCAACTCAACTCAGTTCATCAATCAATCAATCAATCATAAGAACGTACGTAACGTAAGTAAATCATAAGATTCCAGTTAAGTAACTGTACATCCTAACGAAACCAAAAGAGGCTACAACAGAATTCTAAATCACTATGGCCTAGTGACAAGATAATAATAACAAGAATAACAATCAATAGTTGTAAGTAACGTGGTGAGACAATCGGCAATCCGAGTGGGCTCTAGTAGCTAAATATCAACTAAATGCTCACTATTTAATTATAAGTAATGATAATTAAATAGAGAGTAAATAACGAGAACGACTATGTGACAAGTAATAGTCAAGTAAGTAAGTAAGTACATAAACTCCAATGAATGAGACAATAAAGAGAGAACGTGTAATCATAGAGAGTAACGAACGAACGAACGAGACTGAGACAGACATTGATTACATACAATACGAATATATAGATAGATATATATATATTTATATATAGATAGAGACTGAGATAAGAATTCCAGATCGAGAACAAGAACAAACGTTTTGGTCAACAAAGATGAGAAGAACAAACAGGAGGTAAGTAACAAGTAAGTAAGTAAGGGTGATCAAGAAACAAGGTGATGGCTCAAGTGAGGCGGAACAATGAAAGCTATGCGTGAACAAAAGCGAGTGAGGAGCCTTTCTCGAATGACGGGAGGGTGGTGGGAGGAAACAAACCGAAAGAGTCAAGTCAAGGGCTAAGACCTAAGTGCGCTCCAAAGCAGCTATTCAAAATGGGAAGCGTTTGTGGAAAGAGTTTCAACTTACCTCCGAGTGATCGAGAGGATAAGAGGCGTCTAGATTAGCAGCGGCGTACAGAGAGAGAGTCATAAAAAAGACAGAATTTGTTCAGAGGAGCACAACATCAATCAGGGGTCAGTGCAATGAACAAGCCATGAGATTAGAGAGTCTCTAGAGGATCGCAGTGCTTCCTGAGTCGCCCAATTGACGGCGAAAAAGACGAAGCACACCGCATGAGACATCGAAGGCACACCGAGAGAGAGAAACAGGTGAAAGGACACATCCACACTTTCGACTTGTCTGTGGCGCCTAGGCCCTGAGCGCCAGCCCCACACCCACTCCGACACTCCTTCGTTCTGACTTTCTTGGGGTGGGGTCACAATCTTTGGCTGAGGGTGGGCGTGGGTGGGTACGTGGGAGGGCTACATGTACCTAAGACTACAACGGTACTGGAGAGAGAGAGAGAGAGAGAGAGACGATGGGAAAGGGATTGCAGTAACTTTGAGAGATTTTGCTGAAGGGTACAGAGGGTACTTACTCTACAGGAACTACGACCTAGGACTAGTCACTACTGAACAGACTACCTAGAATAGTAAGAGAGGGAACACTAAAGGGATCTATCGCTAGAAGATAATACAAAGAGAAGTAGAAAAATAAAATGTCATTTCGGGTGGGATACAATGTGGAGAGTCACGTACAAGAGAAGGCCAAATAAAAATCCGTACAAGAGAACGCCAAATTAAAATCTATTACAGAGTACTAGACAAAAGTAATTAGAGAGAGAATGTAAATGTACTAACAAGGAGGTTTCAGCATATGTCGCCGTCACAACCCTCTTACCTGCCACATCAGTCACCAGCTAGCCATTTATTGCTCATTTTACTACGTGGTGGCTAGCGAAATAGAGCTACCAGTTATTTCTAGCGGAGTACGTTACCAACCAAGAAATGGCTAATGCTACTGAGAACTACTTTGCCTTTTCTTGTTATTTGTAATTTTATGCATAATCAACAACTAATTAGTACAATAGTAATTACCAGGATTTATTATTTTGCATAATGTCTTCATTAATTTCTCGGAATAAGTTTAAACAACATTTATCATTACGATGCACTGTCAATCTTCTTGTCTTAGAAAATTTTGAAGGCTTTAAATTGATGCAAACTAGTATTAATGACAGTTTGAGATAAGGAATCTTTGAATGCCTTAAGAAATTCAGTATTAGATAGACATTCCACGTGAGCACAATACTCTTACTTAAACAATCATAATTACTAAAAGAAAAGAAAATAGTCAGCTAGTTCTTTGTAATACCGTATGCCGCTCAATGTCAGATAGATGTGAAAAATAAATATTTCAACATAGGTTAATTACTGCGTACATCATCAAATGCTGATTATGTTTCTTAAGACCAAAAGGTATATCGAGAATTAAATAAATGCAATTACAGCATAGTTTTAATTGCAACTTGTTAGTAATATTTCTGAAGATGAATGACAATAAAATGAACATATACCATAGTATAATAGCGCTCCTTAAGACTCATCATTACTTGCGCAGGCAACCCACTTCACTAAAAATAGGCAATGTTGATCTACTTTGCTAGTAACGTAGTATGGAGGTAGGTAGATGGCTAGGCGGGTAAGGGACCTGGCAGGTAACAGGCTGTGACTCTGACATGTAGAGATGGTGACGAAGTGTAAATGAGGAGGAGGGAGCAATTTTGGCTTTGGCTTTTCAACGGTGGCCAT
>JAAAYG020000009.1:441646-500225 GCA_009936455.2 Tomocerus minor
TGACATGTAGAGATGGTGACGAAGTGTAAATGAGGAGGAGGGAGCAATTTTGGCTTTGGCTTTTCAACGGTGGCCATAGAGAGAAATACACGTAAGTAAATAGATAATAACACTGAAAAGAAATTACTTAGGGGGGTCGTATGATGTACATACAGGGTGATTTTTAAATTATTGAACATTTTAAGCACATTTAAATTCAGTTCCGCAAATTATATTAGCTAGGTAGGTACTATAGAACGCTCAACGTGGGTATCATCAGCCTACTTAAGAGTCTCTACAGATGTCACTACTACTTACGAGTCGGTACGGGAGAGATACTTACAGTACAAGGGACTTTCAATGCCGTTCAAAAACCTTCATTAACTTAAAAATGACCCAGTACATACCCGAGAGGAGGTCTGTTGTGGACAGAGCGCATGATAGTCTATCGGCAACATCGACAGGGCTCTGAGGGGCTAGAGATAGAGGTGTGAAGGGGCTCTAGAGGGTGAGGGTGATTGGCTCAGTTAGTCAGAATCTTTCCGGTCTCAACAATCAATCCACAATCAATGAATCAAAGAATGGTCCTTATTGGAAAGCCTACAGCACTGCGACTCCATACCTATTGCCCAACTAACAGAGACATAAGAGCCAGGCATACCTTTTCTCCCGCCCCTCCCATCTCTCATGTGCTGAGGAGGAGCATGTCCAGGAGCACCGTCCCGCGGCGGGGGTGGCGGTCCTCGGGCACCCGGCCCAGGCGGTCGCCGATGCTCAGGTGGCCCCAAGTGTGGCGGCAGGGGGCGCCGTCCGCCTCGCCCTCCACTCTCGTAGTCCGCCGGCGCTTCGGTCAGAAAGTTGGACGGCACCAGTCCTCGCACTCCATTCAACTCACCCATGAAGAAGCCATCGTCATCCATGTCCCCGTACACATAAATTATATCACCCGTTTGGAAGGACAACTCCACCTGCAAACCCAACTCTACGTCAAGTCCCTGCTCCATACACACACGCCGAAGGTGGGCGGACCCGACCCGCCCACCCACACTAGCTCCTACTCTCACCTCAGAGTCCACGTTCGGAGACAGCTCCTGCGGGTCGTAGTCGTACAGGGCCACCATCTTCTTCACCGGCATGTTGGCGTAGATGTCTCCCCACCGGTCCCGACCCATCGCCCGCCGTTCCCGCCCGCTCACCAAAGGCTCCCCGCTCTCCTGCACACATCACACCACACACATTATTCTCCCTTGTCATGTATGCCCCCGATCTCCGCCAAGATATTATTATTGGAGCCACCATGACACAAGGTGATGCATTTAGGAATGACATATGGAATTATGTTAGAGGCGGGGTTTTTCCACAGTAATACCAGTGGGGTTAAAAAATTAAGAGACATAATTGTGTGTGGGAGAGTAATATTATTAGAACTATTACTAGGCTAGGTACTGAAGAATCAATCTAGACGAATCCGGGACTAAAATAAAGAAAAGAATATGCGTGGGTGGCCAAGTAAATGAATTATCTCCAAAGATTCTTAGGTAAGTGCATGCACTACACGACAGATTGCAAATAATTGCTACATAATAATATAAGAAAATCCGTTGTGCCAAGTATGTAATGCAATTGGGTATACAGAATAATAATTATACAGAATATTCCGACTAAAGCAAAGTACCTACCTACTTGCTTCGTGATAAAAATATTTAAAATCTTGTCATTTTTAATGTGAGTGCCTATTTGTATTTTTGTAAAAAGGAGGATGAAGTTAATAACTGGTAGAGAAATTATGTAAATTAGGGGAAAGAAGAGGAGTAGTGTTCGGAATGTGCAACATGCTGGGAGTCTGTCGTTGTGTATGTCTGAGAAATATGTGTAGTGTTTAGTGTTGGGTAGGGATGGGAATTTAAATGCCCGTTTTGGTTGTGGCTGTTGGTTGGAGGCAGTTGACGAGGAGAGTGATGGGGCAGTGAGTGAAAGGAGCGGCTAGGGCGAGTGAAAGCAGAGACAGAGTCGGAATGCAAGATTGAGGCTCGTGTCTGGCGGAGTTGGTGATTGTGGGAGTTGGTAGCGGGTGAGTGTCAGTGGCGTGGCGTTGGTTGGCATTTTGGCAGTCAGTGCTCTCATTATTGAGACTTACGTTGAGGAGCTCTTGTGCAACGCGCTCGTCGTCCGTTTGAACTTCAGAGACCATATTACAAGGAACGAATCCGCGGCGACCAGCAGCTTCTCCCCAGTAAAATCCATCTGCATCTTTCTCTCCATAGATCTGGACGTACATACCAATGAGAGAGAGAGGCTTTAAAGAAATTCCATTAGAGAGAGAGAGGGGCTCTTCTTATCTACCGACAACTGAGTGAACACCATCTCCGACTCTCCATAACATGCATAAAAAATGACTCCCAATTAAATAGAACAGAGACAGACGACTGAAAATAGTGGCTCACTCACTGACTGTGTAATTTCAACTGAGTCTCTCCAGTTGAAAAGAGAGCGATCATTACTCTATAGTTGCCCAAATGCTCTTACTCCAGTTTACACCACTAAGGCCATCATGCATACATTATAGGGAAAAGGTACATAGTCTCTCTCTGTGTGTATATTCAACTAATGCTAGACTGGAGGAAGAGAGACTTGTAGTTTTCCTCAGTAAATCCAATAAAATGTACACTTCTCTTTCACTTTGCACTCCTCTCCTGCAACACTACAGACGGATGAGGAAAAGAGCCTTTTTGCGTGTTTTGACTCTCTCTACCATAGAGAAGAACACAGAGAGCTGCTCCTATGCTATTTGCACATGTTTGGCAAGGAGCAGAGGATTGGCGAATCAGTCAAGTCATAAAGACCTAATCAAATCACTAACAATCCTCCTCCAATATCAAATTTATTTTTTATTTTATTTGTTATGCAGTGAGCATCACTCACTTTTATCATTTGTCCCTCTCGGAATGGAAGTTCCTCCTCACAGGCGTCGGGGTTGGGCGACATCGTCGGAGGGTCGTAGTCGAACAAGGCCACGAAGATCCTGTGTCGTACTTCGCGTGGTCCAGGCCGCGGCGGCCGCCCGCCTCGCCCGTAGTACTCTTCAGGCCCTGGCGGTTTCCCTCTGAAGTGCCCAGGGGGAGGTGGGTGGGAGGAGTGGTAGCCTCGGGCGGTGATGGGGCGGTCGGGGGGAGCAACGGGTCTCCCCCGGTCCGGAGGAGGCCCTCTGCCGCCGTACTCTCTCGGGTGGCCAAGTCTCCCGCCGTGCCGATCTGCGTCTGAAGTTATTTCTGAAATATCAGGCCCCAGACTTTGATAGCCGAAAGAGAGACTTTTCCTCTTTGAGGACTTACCTATCGAGGGAATCCCCATGTGGTAGCCCATCTCTCGATCACTAAAGCTCTCGTCAGCCTCCATCATGAGACGACCACGTCGCGGAAGGCTGTTCTGATTCTGGATATTGTCAACCTTTAATTACAAACACAATCTCATCTCGCATGTGCAGGGAAGGAGAGGCCACTAATGCAAACATCACTAACAACACAGTCACATCTCTCTACAGTCAGCCCCACTTAAATCCTCACAAAGTCATTCGCAATCAAAAACCCACACTCAGGGCAGCAACTGCAACTAACGCTGTCATTTTCTCTCTTGAATTCATACATAGAAGGTAGCTACGATTTAATGCAAGGGACAAGCCAATTCCCTCCTTTAATTTTTACAGGATTATTAACGTTTGAAAACACTTTTCACTTGAATCAGGATATATGCTTTTATATTATTAACGAATTTATCCATTTTCAAATTTTAGGGATCTTAAAAAACGCACTTTCAAAGCTAGTGCACTATTGTGCCTTTCATTTATTTAAAGTTTACTAAGTTAGCGTAAGTAAGTGCTATGCAATTTCTGGAGTTTTCCCACAAAGATGAAAGGCACAAAACTAATCTTTTAAAATAACTATTCAATCTGTAAACAATTTTAGTTTGTAGACACTCACTTTAAAGGACAAAGCAGACATGCATTGTCATATATAAAAAAGTGTTTTCGAAAAGGAAAACGTCTGTTATGCATATAAGTAGTTTCCCTTGCTAAATAGACAATGCTTCAAATGACACAGGTTATTTCAGTAGAAATGTTAATTCCACTATTTCTCTAAACAGGATATTCTAAAAAAACTTTTTATAGTATATTTTTTAGCCTTTACCACATTATATATCAGTAAATCTAAAGTGCAAAAATCGATTTTACATCACTATATAATTCAGATTTAATTTTAAGTTTCTCTCAGCTCCTTTAATATTCTCTCAGGCATATTTCTCTGTAAATGTCAAACAATCTGGAGAATTTGGAATCTTGTAAACAATCACAAATTCTTTGTAGTTATTTCCGGCATTTTGAGACAGACAATGCAACATCCGCTCTACTGCTCTTGCATAGTATTTGTGCCACGAAGTGTGAATTGTTTGCGGAATAGTTACATACAGATCCTACATTCCTTCATCTCACTAGCAATAATCTTATAGATAAGTATGAACTGAATTTGCTGTTGCACAATAGATTCCTTGCTTCAGATTTACTGTGATACATAACATTTGATACTATGAGAATTACTATAAACACATTTTATATTCAAGATTTACAGGATTTTATGTATACCTTACAAAGGTATGTATAGATGTTGCTGTTTGTGATTCGGGGATTATTTTTATCCATTTCTGCGCTACATAATCTACCGGAATAGGGTTCTATGCAGAAGTCCATATTCACCCAAAAAGAACGCTAGAGGAGATTTAAAAAATTTGAAATGTAAAAACTGACTAGTCATTATATGCGTCAAAGGTAAAGTACATTTTCTACATAATCCGTTTAGCATACAAGTTGGCATTCCTTTCGCATCTGTGCAATTTATTTACAATACGACTCAAACGAAATCCTTTGAAAGTAGAATCTCTTTAATGTAAGGAGCAAGGATAATTTACACAAAGAAAAAATAATTGTTTCTGCAATCTCTTATTGCTTTTAATTTTACATGATTTGACGATCTTCAAAGCAAAGAATTTTTTTAAAGCATACGCGAATTTAATAATTTAAGCAATAAATAATTTTAAGAGAGTCACTACAACATTTTTGACAAATTTATTTATCTCTACCCTCCCACACACATACACAATAATTGAATTTTTCCTTTAAAACACATTGCAAAATTTCAGCATTCCCTAAAGTGTATTCCTTTCGCCAAAAGGTTTGTGAAAGTCCCAAATTAAGTTATGAAAGTTGTCAGAGAGAAAGATAATTTTTGCCTCTTAAAGTTGCTAACTTGAACTAAGTAACTTGAAAGCATGCAAATATTGTACACATAGTACAGAACTTGCACTTTTTAAAGAGATTCACCAAAAATTCCTATTGAAAGTATTTGACAATTTTTGAAATACCTGCGTGGATGTGTGTGAAGTTAGAGTAAAATTAAATTGTCCGCCCGAGGGAAGATTTTCAGGAAATCGTAAAAAATAAGCTTTCACTAAGTTGGCCTGGGCTACTGGGGAGGCCAAGAACGTAGAGGAAAACTTCCCAGAACAAAAATTGTGCAGAAAGCACATTTTTTACGTTTTGTTGAAACTTTTCCCTTAGGGGGCAACTTTTTTTGTCAAAGACGTTTAGTAACTTAACACATATATCAAGCTGTCAACTGCCAAGATGACGGATAGTTAATAAATAGTAAATTAACTTTGCCTTCGACACATATGTTAACTAGTACAAAAACAACTGCCACATGGGTTATAATTTTTGATTAAAATTGGATTAAAAAGAATTTCTAAATCTGAATGTGTATATATATATTATATTATATATATTATCACCACATGTGCACTACTATGACTAGCAGGGCATTTGCCACAGAAAGTTGAAAGAAAGAGTGAGTGAAAGAGACAGAATGAGCAAGAACAGGAAAATATTTTGATAGTTGTAAAGTATTTTCCGAAGTGCCATTCCATGCACCTGACTATTTTCGCCCGTCAGAATATGATGTATAGAAAACATGCAATTTTACAATTTTTGTATGGAGACGTTGGATTGGGGATCTACATGTTGAATGAATAAGAAAGGGATTGAACGGGAGTTTGATAAAATCATATTGGCTAATAGTTCCGCTAAAGTTGAAACTAGTAATTAATTGTTATGCACAGAGTGTTTGTAGCAACATTAGGGAATGAGTCCAAGTGCTAACAAGTGAAATGTCTTGCTTCGGTAGTGACTCAATTGAATGAGTGTGGGAATAATGCTATTAGGGCTAAAGTATCATTCAGGAAGATAAAACAAGGCATAGGCAGTGTGTAAAGTTTCTGACAACAGGTTAACCCATTAGCAATAGGAAAGTCTGGGTAAGATGAGAAAGTGATTTCTCATGTAGATAGAGAGAGAGAGAGAGAGAGAGAGAGAGAGAGAGAGAATGCTAACACGGTGTCGACAGTGAAAGTGAAACAAAGTGATTAGTTGTATGCTTTTGGTCACTGGAGTAGCATCATCGGGTAAGATCGTAGGGAAAGCAATTATGGCAAGTTATACATCCACGTAAGTTAATATTTGTGATGTTGGGTGTGAGATTTGAGTGAGTGGTGACACTCACCTTGTTGTGCCGTTTGCCTTTAAGAACTTGAGCGGGGATGCATATAGGAATACTATCGGAAGAGAGACTATCACGAGATTTAGTGCGCACTGTCACTTGCTTGGGGATCATCCCTTGAAACCGGTTCAAGTCCAGCAAAGCATGATCTCCTGGAAAAAAAAAACAGCAAAAAATGGTTGTTCAGTTGATTAGTAGGCCTGGAGTGTGCACGTACTCGCACTGTGTGCTCAGTTTAGTTATTCAGAGCCATGCGACGCACACAGAAGCTCTGCAGCCGCCTAATTGAGGCTCGCGATAGAGCGGTCTGTAAAAGACACAGGTCGGCTAGGCGACTAGGGAGTCTGACAGGACGGGAGATGAGAGGTTTGTTTACAGAATTTGAAGGGAATGTTTGTGAAGAGACTCACCGGAAGGACTATCAATTTCCAGGATCTTTCTGCCATCGGCGAAGACGGCGTAACCCGTTACAACAGCTCCGTTGGAAGTTCCTGCCGTCACAGGGTGCCAAGTTACCAAGATGGTATTGTCTTGGGGTCCAGCCTCAACTTGGACGTCCACGGGGGGATCCGGTAAACCTAAACATCCTCACAATGAGTCCCCCCAAACTACTGAGTGCTCTTTTTCTTTCGTCAAATTACATAACGTGGAAAGTAGTGTGATACCTTTCGGGAGAGTTCGGAATTCCGTGTGTGCGGACAGCTTTTCCATTTGCTTGCTATTCTTCTCGTCAAAGTGAGGGGCTTTGATATTCTTCGACCTCACCGTCACGCGGTACGTCGTGTTTGGAGTTAGCCCTGAAAACCCACACACACAATCCTCAATTTCACACAGAGAAAAAGGATTTAGATTCCTCTGCTGCCACACAGCACATTTCTACAGCCACCACACTCGACGCACTGCTCTCTGCAGAAATGTGTGCCTGGAATGGACATAGTAAGTGAGTGAGAAAGGAAAAGGGAGCGGACCTGTGATGGTGTGTCGGTAGACGCCAGGCTTGACAGTTCTCACTTCGACGTTGTTCACACAAACCACATGTTGGTAGTTGCTATTGCTTGGAAGCCATGAGATGACGGCAGACGTACTCGTAACGCCTGTAGCTCTTATGCAGGAAGGAGCCAAAGGTGCATCTTTACCAATGACCATTGTACATGCAGCGTCTCGGGACGTTCTCCGATTCGGTGTCACTGCTCTAACGCTAATCCTATGCGGCTGCTCCCAAAAAACACACAAAAAAACAAACCATCACGGTCATTCACATCTTTCCCCTCATTTAAACTCAACTCCCTTCCTTCCCACAGACATACACCTACTTATACAATCCCATTTGACTAGAAAAAAAATCGAGACTACTGACGTTCATCCAGAAAGCATCCCTATCTGTCTGAGTCTGAGGAAGGAAGAAAAGATTGGCTGTATCCATACTTAACTTATTCTGCAGCTAATCTGCAAAATTCTTGCAAAGGACATTTTGCTCAGATTTCTAAGTAGGTGGTACTTGTTGCTACTCTAAGTGACTTGTCTCTATGCTCTATATTATTATTAAGATAGTGTTGGCTATAGAGTGTTGGCAGGGACAAGTGCTCACCCGATTGCAGTCGACACCTTCGACGAGTGCCCGAGTTCTTTCGTTGGCTTTCACTTTGCACCTAAGAAGGCCGTTGACGTAGACTTGGTAGCTGTCCACAGTACCTGGTGGACAATCCGGCGGGTTCCATCCGATCAGAATGCTTTTGTTCAGTTGTCTTTCGAGGGTGAGTTGAACGGGGGGAGGTACTAGCACCGAGAAGAATACATCTATGAGCGCCAAGCAGCCTTTTTTACTATCCCACTAGTGCAATGAGCCTGAAAGTTGCAGAGAGAAATGGAAATGAGGATGGACTCACCATGTTTCTCGGGGTCTGCATCGTCTTCGATGATGTCTTCCAGGTCCAAGTAGCCGTACTCCTCTTGCCTTCGATTCATCAGCTCCTCTGAAAAGTCCCAGACAGACACAATGACAAAAGCATGGGATAAATCTCGCGAATCTGAGCACAGACAAACTTTACTGTGTGATTGCAGTAAATAGTTTCAGTGCAAGTTTCAAACCGGGACAAGTACGAACGAGAAGACTAGTTCTCTAGGGTGACAGGTCAAGTCACAGTCACAGGGAATTAGATACAAGGGGTGTGAACATCAAAACATTTACGACACATGACATGATGGGTACACTAGGTAGATGGGTGTACATATCCTAAGCAGTCAATCAGAAAGGGATAGAGTTAAGATTTCAATACGTGGACCATGGCACAGCAATCACATAATTAGTAGATAGATAGATAGACAGAGAGAGAGAGAGAGAGAGACACGTAAAATAACATCCTATGAATTAGTCATCTACGAGAGTTTTTACGCAACTTTGTTTTACTTGTCGTGTGTGTACAGTTTACATAAAGATAAAGAGTAGAGGAGAGCTCTTGCTAACTATCAGCACACTATTTACGTAAAATCCATAGAAATGATCGATCGTCATGCAGTGGAGCTGAGGAGGAATCTGCCAAGCACAAGTACTCGAGGCAACAAGCCAGAAAAATCACAGCGAGATTCTGATTTCGGAAAAATGCATTAATTCCTCCTCCGTTCAATTCAGTATCCGAAAGAGATTGAGCAGAGCAACAGTAAAAACAGACTACGGATAAGTATGCACTACTGAATACCTGGCATTGTGACTAATCGCTTTTGGCTAGACTACTTACTCAGTAGACTCAGCTACGGGTCAGACATGCATACTTGCAGGCATCACACACTAACAACAAAATGGCAATCTCTAAACGGCTGCGACTTAGCGATGCAAAATGAGAAAAACGGAAAGTGCATCCATAGTTCATGACATGACAAGAGCTGACTGATTGAGTGATAGATGATCTAAGATAGAGAGGAAAACTGAAGAGAAAGAGAGAGAGTGAAAGTAGAATGTACGAAAAGAAGCAAGACAAACCTCGGTTCCGGAAAACGTCTTCTTGATTACACACCAAGGGGGGTAACGTTCTCTTTATGCGACTCTTTCCTTTGACTAGAACGAATTTGCAAAGATGCAGACAACATCGAGCATGCATCTAATGTACAACCCAACGACATACAAAACAATAGTAATCTAACCCGGACCACCAGGATCCGGCTCTTACCAATGATAAGTCTTTGGGATTCGTCGTAGTTTTCTCGAGAGTAGTCCAGGTCGTGAAGGGACGTCGACAGGCAATCCTCCGTGTCTTTGATTCCGAGCACGACCTGTTGATGGAACTCAAGGAGGTCTTCACCCACGAGTCTTTCTACATAATTTGAAGGTACTAATCCGCGACGCCCGTCCAGCAATTCCCCGTCCAAAAAACCATCCTGACAACAGACCACACACATTTAACATCTTTATTATTATTATTATTATTCCAGTAGCATAATATCCATAACCTCTATCTTAAGTGACAATAAAACAATTAATTGCATTCAAATTATTTTATTTTTATTTTAAATTATCGCCGTATTCGCATTGTCCCGATGAGCAGACATAAGGCTAAAACATTTTCTGGAATTTTTATGTGGTCTTTAGAAATGGCTTTAGCATGTTATTATTATGAACCCGAGAGAGACAGGGAGAGAGTTTCGAAAGATGTTGTGGTCTCTAATAACAAGGCCTTTACGAGGAGCTTGGAAATTCTAGTGCAATTTGCAATAGCGCTATCTCTTCAGCACAACTGTCTCACTAGCTACAATAATTAAATCGATGAAGAGCTAAATTATAAAAGCATAAACTTACTGATGCTTAACATGAAACTGTCATTTGCTTGATTAAAGCGCTTGACATTTTCTGCGAAATTCTTACTCATCCACAATAGACTGTTTCATTGAAGTTCTCTCCACGTGAACTGTCAATGCTCTCTGTTATGTATATTATATTTAGTAGTGCAATTACTTATTGCTCCAAAGCAAATGTTGAATAGTCACTGCACACTATGCACAAAGTCGAAATTAGACTTTGAAGCCGTTTTATCTACTTATTCTTTGAAATGCACAAAGGCTCGTTAAATATCCTGCCTTCAAAGAGCAGATAATCAAATGGTTTGTAGATATTCTTAGTATCATTTCACTGTGGTAGCTTCAATTGGAATCAAAGATAACATACTTTTAAATTAAAGCTGACTAGAAAACCCACGTTATTCATCCCAGTCTTTTCAATCTTAAAAAAAAATTTTCCTATTGCATAGTTGAATTGATTGTATACAATGATGTAGGAGCAGATTTATGAATATTTAATTATTTAGAGTCCTGCATTCTTCGAGGGATCAGCTTTAATGAAAGACAATTTCAACTAACCCCGTTTAAAATTAGAAATACAAGCAAAGTACTTAGGTAGGTACTTTTATAAAATGTTTATATAAGTAGGTCACAGCAGAGAATAATTAAAATTTTCTTATGTAAACACTCCAATAACTTGAGATTTTAATAAGGACAAAAGTTTTCTTTGAATGGCAAAAGTGAGTGCTCATAGTAAACTAAATATTGATGTAGGAGAGTGGGTATACGTTCATTTGTCATCGGTTATGCAAACTCAGTGAGACAACGTCTCCTTTTAATTCTATTAACGTTTATTAGAAATGCTATTAATAATGAACACGAGAATTAGACTTTACTTTCCTTTTGTAGTTTAATATGAAAGAGAAACTTGAAGCTCTTCTGTCACCTTGAGCTTATCAAATCACTAATTTTACGAACAAGTAATATTTGTTGTCTAGACTCAACGGTAGAACACGCTTTCTAATTCTGACTACCCTAACAATTTATGCAATAAACTACTTCTCATAATAGAGCTATAAATAGGAGATATTAATTTCTAGAAAGTCTCATAACTCTTTATTTCTTATTTTGCACGCATGAATAAAGAGCTTTGAGCTATAATCATCTTTTAGATTGTAGAGACCTTATTGAAACGCTCATTATGTTCGTTCGTCTGTCTTTAAACGTGCTAACTCGTAAAGCCATTGACTGATGTTGGCCAAATAATGCAGAATTTATGAACTGTGTTTGTCCCCGACAGTCTCTCTTTAAAATGAGCGAAATTGACTAATGGATTTGGAAAATGGGTTATTGTTCATTCGTAACTATTGTCCATTTTAATAGTCAAACCCGAAAAGTAACTAGGTGTATTTATTATAAAATGCAATGTGTGATTCCGTTTTAGCCTTTCTATTCATGGTGTGTTTATAAAGGCAGCAACCCCTTTTTGGGGTTTTTTTCTACCAAAAATTAAGTATAGATTCTGTATAGATTGATGAGCTTTCTGTTATCACTTGCAATTCGATTTAATATTGTGCAGGTAATAATGAAGGAATGAAAGTTTCCCCGTTATCATACAACTAAATGCTTTTTTAAATCATGAAGAGGGAATATTTTTTGTAGCTATGATAAAGATGAGCAATAAGATTCATTGTTTACCTCATCCATAATGCCCCAAACCAAGACATAATCTCCAGCATTAAGGTACAGCTCAGCCTCAGGGTTTTCGTTAGGAGATTGGTGAAACGGGTCGTAGGAATATCTGCAATATAGATAGACACAGTATAAATCATATTATTAAACCGTATTAGACATTCCTTCTGCTACATTACTTCATGGGAAAAGAAAAGAAAACAACACGGACGCAATTTGGATTCTCAATATACTCGTCCTTCAATTTCGCATTGAAGGAGAACTTGGTTAGTGCCCTGTGTGTGTCTATGAGTGACAATGAGAAAGATGAGAGAGCAGAAAGGAAAGTCGCAAGCCAGTCGTTTACTTTACGATATTGCTCCCAGAGACGACTCTGAGACGGGCTGAATTATTATCTTTGAAACGTCTCATTATTGCGTAATAGCAGGGCAAAGCAAAGTAATCAGTTTGATTAGATGAGTTTTAGTATGTACCTTGCTATGTAAACACAGCAGCGTCCTTTCCCAGGAATATCGAGCATGTCTACGCCTTTCGTAGCATTGATTAGATGTTGCTGTGCTTTGGTCATGATGATATTGCTGCCGTTTATTATTTGCTGATGTGGACCTCCACCTACATTACCAAAGTTGGAAAACACTGGAGAAAGTCATCAGGGAAAATTAAAACGGTTTGTAAGTCAATTATGAGTTTCTTACTGGCTATACAATATAATTAAATACCAATACGTTTACTGGACTGGGATAGCATTCGGTTGGTTGGGATAATAAGTATAAGGTATATTGTACTTGGATTGGAATTCCTACTTTCCTACTATAAATCTCAACTCTTCGACCCAATCTATTCATCTTACACTTGCCCTTCAAATCTAAACAAACAACACAAATGACAACAAAACCATAACATTATAATCACGCCAATTTCTAGCTCACCTAGAAATAAATTGATAAGACACAAATATTTCAAAACATTCTCGCTTGCAAAATTTTAATTCTTCTAATTTAATTCCCGTTTGGTAACTATGTTTATTGCCCTCTTCCAAGGAAATTAATTTCGTCGAAATTAATACTATTATATTGAGAGGTGGGGACTGAAATCTAATGATAGATAAATGTATTACTCAAAAGATAAGCCTATTAGCGAAAACAATAGATTTTCGCTAATAGGCTCATCTTTTGAATGGAACTCTTTGGTGGCAGTAGTAATAACACTGAGAAATGCGCAGCTTTGAGTTAAAATTAGAGCACGAAGCTTTAAGTAATATGTTACTAATACGTTTCAAATTTAGATGAAATATTTTTAGGAATTATTTAAGGAGTTTTTTTCATGATTATCGCAGTACACTGGCATTTGAAAAGTTGCGTCGGTCTTTCTTAGTAGGAATTAAGAAAATAGCAATTAAATCTGGGGTCATCTTTTAAATCCTGACCAAAGACAGTTATTTTCTGATTTTTGGTTAACATTATATGAGAATAAATTGCTTTTATATTTACAATTGTACAATATAGTAGTACATAGCAGCTGCTGGCATTTATTTATTGTTATCGGCTATAGCTTTCGCAATAAATGCCGTCTTTATTTGTAATTTAATGTAGTTATTTAACTTGGACATTTGCTAGTGCCCTATTTTTCGGAAAAAAATAGCCTTCGATTGGCAATTACGAACATCAAATAAACTGCCAGTATACATGTCCGTTCTTCTACGAAAATTGCGAAAGATGGAGAACATATCGATTAACATGAGAATAGTTTTGGATTTCGATTAAGGATATTGATATTAGATCCATTTTGTCATTCTCGTTTGTTTAGATTCTTGGGAGAGCGTAGATTGCACAACACAACGATCCATACGGGGCTGGTGCTAAATCCAATCAAGTGGCTTTTCTTCGGGAAATCTGAAACCTCAGTTACTCCGTACAAGTACAAAGAAAGAAATATTTAATTTCAAGACCCTCATACTCTTCTCTTTTATTTGTTCGATTGCGATGGCGATTTAATGCATATCGAGCCAATTATACGCCTTCCAAACAAACTATTTGTTCTGTTTATTAGGGAGTTAGCGCAAGCTGCACAAAATACAAAAAACAAAATTACCTATACTTTTACATTTACGTCGAAAAATTAATTTACCGTGACATAAAATTATAGGTTTACGTCACGCGCAAATTTTTTAGGTCGATGTTAATTCATTTGTTGATGTAAAAATTAACGTAAAATCTTCTTTTACGGTTTTGTGTTTTTTGAAGCTGGCGCTAACTCCCTGAGTTGTATAGTGCACCCTTTTGCTTTTTAATACATTCAATGTATAAAATACCAAAAAGGTACATTTGGCAACCCCTCTAAAAATAACCAGATAGTTTGTTTGTATAGAACGTTTGTATCATTTAGATGTTCACTCGAAAAGCTTTCGACTGAGAAACAAGTACCTACTCTAAAAACTTTGTGATTGTTAAAAACATGAAAAAAATCCAATAGCTTTTGCAGTCAAATTTTTAAGCAGATTTAACCCTTCAATTTTCTCTTTTTAGTATATAAATTTTACAAATAACTTACATAAAAATTTCTTATTTATACTATTGTACCTGCGACCAGCTAACGCATAACGGTGTATATTGCTATTTAAAATTTGCAATCAATTTTGACTTCTGAGAACATGTATTCTTTTTAATAAGACTGAAAAAAGTGGTTATATTTTGTACTATGGACGCAAATTACAGGAAAATTATTGGCGGAGTTAAAAATATTGAGTTGAAAGAGTAAGGCAACTGTTATCAACCAATCGATTTACTCAGTGAGCTTCACATCACATTTGGCTAGATTGAAAATCAGAGAAACTTTTAGATGTATTGCATAGCGAAAAATCAACTATAAAAAGTTTTTAGGTGAAGAAAAAAACTTCTCTGACTATTTGTATACGGACTGGGGAACAATTTAAAATCCTTTAAAAACCCTAAAAATTTCATCACAAATATCAGGAAAGTTATGGCACAGACTTTATTCTTAATAGAACTTTGAAGATAATATTATTATTGAGAATGGAATAAGGATTTTAAACCTGATCCTGAAATGTTTAAAAACTAGAACTAATGCCTCTATTGAATAGCAAAAAATTTATGATTGATTTAGCGGGGTTTGTAATGGTTTCTTTGAAATGGGGCACTTTGGGTTTTTTGAAAATGATATCCATTTTCTTGTACTTCATATTTGATGAAAAATTGAAGCTAATTCTGCTTTAAGTTATTTTATAAACTCTATATATTGTAAGAAAAGACATTAAGAGAAAGTATATAAATTTGGTGACTATGATGGGAATGACACACCAAAGTTTGTTTATATTAGATGAGGATAAATATTTGTGGACTCCGTGGAAAGTTTCTTATTGGAAAGTAAACTGGCTATGGTAAACAATAGTTAAGGGTAAAGTTATAGAGTCCGCTCACTCATCGTGAAATTTTCTGTTTCTGCACAGTTGTTGGAGTAGAAAGTATTAGAAGTCGGGATGTGTCTATATATGTCTAGATCTTGTGGTTGTAAAGAGTGGAGGGCGAATGTCAGGAAAGTAAGAGGACTTTCTCGTGATTAAATGTGACAAATAGTGGGATTTAAGAATAGAGTTTGTTGAGTATTTATGTTTGGCGTAGCTGGCTCGGCTTTGCTATTGTGCCTGGCCAGAGAAAGAGAGAGAGAGAGAGAGAAAGAAAGAAAGACATGCACGTAACATAAAGTAGGAATTGGTGGACGGAGAGTAGTAAAAATGTTGACTCACCAGTTTTATTATCTACATGAGCAGTGGTGATGATGGTGGGAATAGTAATGGACTGAGGTTGTTGGATCACATTCGGATTGTTGGAAGGAGCGTTTTGTTGGTGTTGGTGATGAAGCTGCTGCTGCTGTTGTTGTTGCTGTTGCTGCTGTTGCTGTTGCTGACTCATGGAATGTGACTGCATGGTTGGTCCCTGAGAAGGGAAGATAGTGCCAGCAGGAATGACAGGAAAAAAATTAGGTAGGACTGTGGCAATTTGTTGGAATTGGGGCATAGCACCAAGACTTTGGAGGGTTTGAACGGTCGTGTGACCTGGCTGAAAGATCCCAGCGTTTTGCTGCTCGTAGATTCCAGACAAGTCACGAGGGGTGCACCCTGAAACTGAAGGAAAGCAGGACGAAGATTATTTCTCTATCTCCGTCTCCCAAAGCCTCATTAACAATTAATTTTCAACGAATGAGGGAGGGGTTTGTAGATGTCGGAAATATATTAGCCATCAAGTGCCCGAAAAACTGTGAGTTTGAGGCAATAAGGCAAGGAACCATATTGTCTCATGGACAGTACGAGGAATTTAATAGTGCAGCCCTTCCTTTCTCCACGCCATGAAATATTTAACTGGAGAGAGGCTAGAGAACTTTCACTCTTTTCACTGTCAATGAGAACCCATGGTCTCCTCTTTTATTTACTGGCTGTAAAACGAAACTGGAGAACAGGTCGAAACATTTTTTTTTACAAGCACAACAATATGGGGTTTATTTCATTTGCAAATAGTGCGCGATGACTTTAAGACAGATAATATCAAAAGAGAAATTGCAAGAGCTTTTTTATTCTTACTCACAATGTAAGTAATAGATTATCATTGTCTCTTGAAACAAAAAATATATATATCTGCTGTTGAAAATTCTGTGCTCAAAAAATTGTCGGAAAAATAAACCTAGACAAAAAAAGTAGACGAAGAGAGAGAGTGTGAATGAACAAGAGCAATTGGTCAATAAAGACGTGACTCCAAAGGGGAAAACTCTAAATGGTAACATCAATATTGGCAGTCAACACAATAACGGACAAGAGCAGTGAGCAGATGGTCAATCAGCAGGGCTACGATTACAGAGAAAGGGAACATTTGATAAACAGATTTGCAATGCAGAGAGTAGTACAACTAGTTTTCAGCTCAAAAACAAACATTTACAGTACTCGACAAACATCAAATAAACTAGTCGGGTGTATACGAACAGTGTGGTAAGGCCTACATACAATATAAATACACTAAGAGAGTAATAATTAGTTTCATACGTACAAAATACACGAGTCAGGCAGCTATTGAGCAGTGAGAATCGGTAATTGTATTTTTTCACCACTCTGTTAGTTCTTATTTTCATTTCTACTTATCAACGAGCATAATCTTAGGTGTGTTTTGTTATCTACGCTTTATTTTCTCATATGTTGACTAACGTTATCTTTTAATTACGATCACTAATTATGTATTGGATAAACTCTGGCTAAATAACTGCCGTTCATAGCTGGCACTACAATATACTTACGGTTTCATGTTTAAATACATACATATAAACGTACACGCATAGGTATAGTAGCTATAAATGTAGTTAGGGTAATGACTAATTGTAATTGCTATATAAAACTGTTATTTGGTAGTAGGATAGAATTTGACTATCACGTGTACATTGTTTAATTGCTAATAATTCATCTCCTAGTCAGGTTAGCTAGGACATGAGGACGACGCTAACATCTACAAATTATATCTATAGCATACAAGTTGAAGCTAAAAGTTGCCGAGCTGAAACTTGGAATTTGCATAATGTTCGCTACAGAATTGAATCGTAGTTATCTGATCACATTATTGTCCTGAAATACACAACCGTTAGTCAGTCAGTGGGTTGGTTAGATTTGATTACTGTCTTTTACATGACGTAGCCTTTGATTAAGGGTAGATTGGGAGCGACCTACATTTATAGTGATATAAATATAGAGTTTTGTTGTGTCTGCATGTAGCCAGTCTGATAACGAACTCGAATCAAAAGAGAAACAAGGACAATTAAATTGTGCACAATTAGTTCCGTTAAAATTTGATTTTCAAAGCTTTGCAATAAATTATTTGCTTATAAATAATGAGGTCAAATTCCCTCAAGAGAGTTAATCATGGAGGGAGAAATAAAAGAAAAACAAGATCATGTTGGTTGTTGGACTGAATGCTCTGGTATACTACGATCATAGTAGTTGAGCAAAAGGTTATATTATTATAGTAACTACTCTAGAGAATAATTGTTAGTGTTAGTTGGTAGGAGAGATGTAGTTAGGTTCTGAATCACAGTATGAATGTATCTTACTTTCCACATCATTCTCAATTGTGATTTTGGGTATGTGGTATTTCGACGGTGTTGGTTTTTTGGGTAAAGTTCGCCTACGTGATGCTGGCAAGTGGCCTGCTGGTACAATGGTGCTAAAACGAGGTGGACAAGAGCCACAAACTGCGAAAGAATGAAAGAACCCAAAGAAAAATCCAGTCAAGTCAGTGAGCACAAGCATGCATGCGTGATCCTGCAGGAAGGGTCAAAGGCTACGGTATCATCAGGTCAAGGGGTACGGGCAAAAGGGAGCCAGTGAGTGCCATCGACAATTCGGCGGTGCGGTGGGTGCTGGAATGTGGGTGCAACTTTGAATCTCTATGGTTACTGCCCTACTCAGAAAACTAGATCAAAAACTCATCATTGCCACAAGGACCAATCTAAGTGCGCAAATAGATTAAAAGTCTCAAGAGATAAGGGAAATACAACACGGAGGAATCTACGGAGGCTCTTCTCATTTCATTTACTAGGGAATCTATACAGAACTCACAATCATAAACAGAGCTCGAATACAATTGACACAATGCCATTGTGTCTACTATAAATAAGTCAATAGGACTAGCTCATAATATCACGACCATTCTAACTGGAAAAGTCAAAAAGAGTAGGAAAAATACGTTTTGTTGCTTTTGATGGTAGTCTGCATGGCCATTTCATAAGTAGTAAAGTCAAAGGGAATGTTTTTATGAAGGTGAAAGAACTTAAGTCGTGGCACCATAAAATGAGCGACAAACGGAAGAGAAACTAATGGGTAGGTGTAGGAACTAATGTCATTTAGAAAATTATGATGGAGCGCTATTCATTTATATTGGAGTCGAAACTATGATGTGTCTCTACTAGAACCAGTAGAGTGGGAAAGAGATAAATTAGACAGTGACACACTATAGGCTGTATAAATAAAAGAAAGACATTTATTGTGTGGTCGACAAATATAAAAAACAAACGTAAAACAAACACTATCTAGTACTTACATGAAATAAAATGTGAACATATTCCAAACGAAGTGAGGTGGGAGTGTGAGAGAGAGACAGTGGTAGAAAGACAAACACAAACAGAAGAGAGAGAGAGAGATAGAGAGAGAGAGAGAGAAACGAGAGAAAGGAATAGAGAGACAGTCGTTTGGTACGTAAATAGTAATAAGAGAATAACAACCAAATGAGGTAGCACTAAAGGGATATTGATTATTGTGAGTTGGAGAGGGTGACGAAGAAAGTAATTAGAAAGTGGAGTGAAAGTAAAGAGTCTAGTAATGAGTAGATAAGAAATAGGGAAATGAGTAACTGCAAAGAGAGAGAGGGAGAGAGAGATAGAGTGCAGGTGGGTGGGAGGGGAAGAAAGGGGCGGGGCATGGTAGAGAGATAGAGAACAGAGAATAGAATAGAGAGAGAGAGAGTAGAAAAATAAAGAAGTGTGAAGAGACTCACCAGCATTCTTATCTAATTCAGCTAAAATCTTGTTATCCTGATGGATTTTGGCTATGATTCGTTCGATTTCGTGATTGGAAGCGATAGGGTCATCAAACTGGAGAGACTTTTGAGAGAGGATTGAATGTCTGGACTTGGTGTGCTGGACACTTGAGGTCACCTGGGTGAGGTCGGTCACGGAGGTGCTGCGCCTCAAACGCTTCCTACCGTGTCTCAGGGGAGAGAAGGAGGATTTATGGGTCCGCGGAAGCGAGTGTGACACACCTGTTGCGACAAGCGAAGGTGTTGGTGAGAAAGAAGATTTGGAATGGGGCTCATGCAACTCAAGCAAAGTCTCTTGATGCAACGATTTCGCTGCTGACATAAACTCGGATGGACCTAGAGATCAACACAAGAAATTCCCTGGATCACACCACCCAACTCGATCCCAGCCTCCGCACGCACCCGCGCCACCTCGCGCCGCCCGCACTCTCCACACGCTCTGCACACACGCAGACGGGAGTTGCTGTGGCGGCGGGGGGCTCAGTGGCTGTGGGCACGTGGGTCGCGGGCTGGGCAAGGCTTGGCGGGTCGGCAAAGAGGGGTGCCCCGGTCCTCGAGAAACGACATGACACAACTAAGCGTCCCTTGTCTACCAATTACACTTGTTCGCACCACGCACAGAACAGAACTACTGCATACGAACCAACGAATCAAGGAAGGTCAATAGGAACACTACAGAGAGGCTACGCTAATCGGTGGTGATGGCAGGAATGGGTGGCTAGGGCGACTATGAGGAATAGTAACATACTCTTAACAAGTACACATACCAGACAGCCTTAAGTACTCAAAGTGTCGAATCCCATCAAAAACATTTCCATTCTTCCTGATTTACTTATAAGGACGTCAACTCAAATCCTCAAAAACTTTGACTAACTTTTTAAGCCTCTAATTAAAATCTGAGAGCGTATTAATTTTTGCTACGGTTTTTTTAGTGCTATGTTAGCTACGACACAAAACTTGAACGAACAACAAATATCGAACACATTTACTAAAAAACAAGAGGAAATAGGCTACGTACGCGATGGAGAAATTAGGGATGACTACCATTGAAGGCTATGTATACAAGTACATATTTAATATTTGAAATAGGTTGCTACAGGATAAATAGAGCTACATCAATAAAGTTAGTCAAAGGTGTACTAGAACAGATATGTTTAACATTTTAGGTAGCTACTGTGGGTTGGCGAGTCATTAAACATTAAAATACACTTAAGGACGCTGCATTCCATTATCTTCTCACTACAAATCTACTCAAAGTCTCTACAGCAAAAATAAACTACAAAGCAACGAGATTTGTTGTTATTTATTGTCTAACCCTTAATGCAATGTAAATATTTCGTGATCATCTATAAAATGTGATAATGGATTTGATTCAAAGGAGAACCATTCTCAATTCCACCTTTGGATTTAAATATTTACATTGATTAGGAAGACAGTTAATTGTTAGTTGTAGTAACAAAGGACGGGCGGGCGGGCACATCGCTCTGATTTCGGGGCTCATCCTCTTCCCCTCCTCGTTTTAATAAATAAAATAGCAAATCGTAAAATAAAATTCGGTTGTAATTATTTTTGGATATAGGAGGCCCTAGCGAGGTAGTTTCAGGCTCCGTAGTATACACTAGTAATAAAAACCGAGTGAAATGATATTAAATAGAATGTGATTGTCTTCTTCCCCCTT
Source organism: Tomocerus minor (assembly GCA_009936455.2). Lineage (NCBI taxonomy): Eukaryota > Metazoa > Arthropoda > Collembola > Entomobryomorpha > Tomoceridae > Tomocerus > Tomocerus minor. Next base: position 462,952 of record JAAAYG020000009.1, read on the forward strand.
GACATTTGTGTGTGTCTGTGTGTACGTCGGGAAATAACTAAAGAAACTACAGGTGACTACGGATAGGTAGGGCAAAGGAGGAGGAGGCGAGAGTGTAGAATGTTTTAGGAGGATATTGGAAGTATTTATTAGATCGAGAGCACTAAAGGTGAGTTTTATGGATTGAGATCTAATGCAATGTGATCGATATTTTGTAAAGAGAACAGAGATAGTGAGAGGAAGTCAGTACAGTGTGTAGGGATGGCTGAGAATGTGCAGCGTTAGTCACAGTGGCTCACAATAGCGTCATATACATCCATATAGACTCATCTATTTATATTATTTATTGTATATCGCTGAGATCTTTTGGAGCTGGTAGCCAGAATAGTCAAGTGTGTATGCCCTTTATATCATTTTAAAGTAGAAAGTGTTGAGGAATAGTGAGTGAGTGGTGTGGCGGCTGAGCCGAGCTATTTAGGGGAATGAATGTGAAATTGGAAAGAGACGTTGGAAATAGGAAGCAAGGCCAGACTCGTGGCATCCTGTCATTAATGTGGAAATGGAAAGTTGTTAGGAGTGAAAGGCAGTTTGTATTTAGTTGATTTGCAATGAATTTTGAGTAGATTGCCATGTCACATAACATGAAGGCAGGAGAGAGAGAGAGAGAGGAGAAAAGTGTAGGAGCTCCACTGCCTAACTTTCTACATAATTGTACTTTCTCCGCTCGACTATTTATATTATATTGCATTATGGGGTCCTGTGGTCTTCTGTTATGTGCTGTGGCGGGCTCTATATCCTATCGGCCTATTTGCAGTCACAGTCCTGTGGCTTTTGTTCAACTACAACGCGACTACACATAGGACACACGGGCTCGGCTGGCACTATGCGTCGGCACAACTACTTTCTGGCTTATTTCCCCATCTCACCAGCTACTTATTATATTGCTTTAACTACAGAGTACATTTACAAATGGTGCACATAACACTGCTCAAGACACGTGATAAGTGGCAAGTGATGTAGGGAAAGTGAGACACGGAAACTTTATTTATTTCCCAATGTGGTCAACTAAACAGTTGGGAACTCCATGGTTTTTCCCTATTTACTCACTCACAACTAAATCCACTATGACTTTATTCGACTATTTTCTCTGCGGTGAAACTAAAAGTCTGTGTGTCGGAAATACATCGCCTTGGCTTTTGCAAGGATACAAAGCAAATAAATGCCAAGGGTTCCTTTCTCTTTGCCTTCTTCTTGCTCAGTTGTAGCAGTCGGAGAAAGTAGAAATGTCAGTTCAGTTAAGTCATAATAATAATAACATGTACCTACTGGACATGCTAACTTTCCTCCAACTTCTGAACACGTACTCATAATATTTCTAGATGTAGAGCAAAAAGGAAAGGAGTTTGTGTCCATGCCTACATTTCGCCAAATACGACTTAGAATCAGTTATGTAGACACACAAGTGCTAAATTGTACAGTTGCTTGGTATAGTGTGGAAGGTTACTGTGTGTGGCTACTATAGTCCGTCAAGTATGTTATAGTAGCACATGATATGCCTATTTAGTGTGATGCAAGATTGAGAAAGAAAGAAAGGTGTGTACGTGTGCACAGTGTATTGATGTACAGTTCTAAGGTACAGAAATACACAAAAGATTAAAATAGGTAGTAATAATAATATAATGAGGTAAGAGAGAGAGAGAGAAAGGGTCGGAAGGGTAGTCTACCACTCTAAACGTATGTAGTGAGTGTAGCAGTGGTCTACAGGAGAGAGAGAGAGAGAGAGAGAGAAAGTAATGATATAAAATATTGCGTGATACGGGCAAAAAGGGCAAGTACATACACAGTACATACAGATTAGAAAGGTAGGTAACGTAACTAGTTTGAGAGTAAAACGGGTGACGGGAGGCAATCATCAAGTAAGTCTCTACCTCTTGAGTAAATTCCAGATGAATGATACAGGGAGTGCTGTTGTTGTTCCAAAATTGCATCCAGCGAAGGAACTACAGGAGTGGACAGTGCCGTAGTACTCTCTCCTCGACTCAGAACCGAGTCTAGCCAGTCAACAGAGAGTCCTCTTTTTAGTACTACACTTGTTACGCACGCACTCACTCACGCAACCAACAAACCACCCGCAATAACTACTGCACATCCAAGACTTGTACATGAGCTGCCCTAGCCTGTCCCTACCTACTACCTACCTCCGTTATCTTATGCACCTACCTTGGCCCTACATTATACCTACTACCTAATATCCCTACTATAATATAAACTACCTACTGTCTCCATGCTTTCTATGCCTATATTATGTCCTTGTGTACAGGGTGTCTACATACAAAAGGCACACACTCCACTACTACTCTTTCCATGGCATATTATATAGCACGTGACTGAGGTGGCCCTATTATATTTCATTTTTCTCCTAAGCTGACATGACGAAAAAATGTGAGTGACACGACCTGTATATACATACATAGAACGAGGAGGATATATAGCTAAATAAGTGAGTATAGCAAGGACTGCCTGGAATGACTATATTTCTATTAATGCTATGGTTACATATGTATATAGAGAGAGATATGCAGTTATCTTAGAGTTTGTCCGTGTTATACCCTACTTACATAATATTATGTATGCTTACCTTGGAGTATGTTACGCTCCGTTATGCAAGAGGAGATACACATGTACATAATGGGAGAGAGAGGGCCGACTGCTAACTTATACAACACGTACCAAGTTATTTAGGCTACGCTATTTGTTATTCTCCTCTGAATGTGTATGACTTGTCTGCGTATTACGTAACCAGTTCGACGAGCCTCTCTTTCTCTCCTTTCCCTACCCGCGCCTCCTTTCTACTTCCTACTCTTTCTTCCCTGCCCTACATATCCATTCACTCTCTTCTCCTCCCTGCCTGCCTGCTCCCAAAATCTCTCTTCCTTCTTCCTCTGTGCAAACACAGCTATCTCTCTACATACATACATACATACATACACAGATGTGTATGCACCAACGCTATAGGCACAGACGGCAGAACACTCCTTTTTCACATTATCTCCAGCTACATTTCAAAAAATACAACTTTCTCCATTCCTTCTTCCCTTTCTCTGTAGACAGAGAGTAGACACCCACTTACTTTTGGTTTCTACATAGAGAGATGGCTACGAGATACAAGAGAGAGAGAGAGAGAGAGAGAAGAGAGAGGAGAGAAAGAGTGACAGACGATATAGATGTGGCAGGCTTCTTCTATTTCTATCTAAATGTAGTATTTGTAATAATATGTTTTCTAGCTCTCTGTCTCTTTGGCAAGAGGAAGGAGAGAAGATTGTCTGGTTGCATTTAGCTGTGTGTGAGCCAAAGCACCTATACCTAACTCACTTTCTTTCAAGTCGAACCTGGAACTATTTACTTTTAATTGACTACGCAGGTAAGGCAGAGTTTTGCCACAAAATTAAACTCGTTAGCTTAGCATTATTGTGCCAGGACAACATCATGTGCAATGCTATTAGCCAAGTAATACAATTCCATTTTCTACAAATAAAGGCTCCAGTAATGTATTAGATTTTAATAACATTTCTAATTGCCTTCTCCTGTTGCTGCTCTAATTTCTATTTTACTCCTATCTATAGAATCATTGCTTTCATATACATCAGAGATGGGCTAGTTCTTTATTAGTGCAAAGCAAGAGGAATGTACACACAGACATTTCATGTGAGGCCCACTCCTCGTTTGGATGTACCTAGTATCTGGGGATCTAATTACATGGAATCTTCCTAGATTTCTTACTTACTTTCTATAATATGATTTTCCCAGGCAATCTCAAGTATCAAATTACTTATTAGCTCGCTAAACAACTCAAATTGATTGCAGATAACAACTTCAATTGACGTCAATACTTCACAACTCTATCATGCTATCATGATTATGCACGAAATTCAATTACACGACGATCTCATAAAATGAACTACTTGATGTATGTAAGTCTATATTAACGCGGCGGTTACGTAAATAGGTCAACCTCTTACTGCCTCTTCTCATTAAAATAAAATTACAGATATGAATAATCCAATCCTTATTTGGCTTGCCAGGAAAGTTATAAAGTTCTATAGACAATTCTTGCAAAAACCATCAAATTTTTGTGAAAAAGCACTGTGTACTAATTGCAGGTGAGTTAATTGTGATCAAAATCCATTGAGATAGGTTGTAAAGTAGTTAGAAAAAGTGAATACACCAGAAAGAAAGCTCAAAACAAAAAGATGAAGTAATAAATTCAAGTGTGGAGACGCTTAGAAGAAAAACAACAGTCAAACATGCCGATGTTTATGTACCTTGATTGAAAATTTTTATGTGGAACTTGCTGGCTCTAATGTTTTGGCTGATGTATCGTGACTCAGGGGTGTAACCGTACATACGAAAAAGTGATTTGTAAATCTAAGACTCGTCCCATATCTCTCTTTTGCCGAGAAAGGTGTTTTGACGTAAACAGCCACTAGATTTATTTTTCTGCCAGGACACTGGGCTTGACATTCTCTTTATGGCGACATACTTAATAGCTACGAGTCAAGGTTTTCACAATCTTTAAAATTGCTTTTTAGTTTAAAAATAGGACGGGGTTAGGAAGGGTCTTTAGTTTACGCTAACAGATATTTTTTATCGCGATGATGGAGTAAAAATGAGTAAAATTAAGGTGAGCTTATAATTGAGTCAGCACAGTTAGTTGTTTTAAAAACCACTGTTACTAACTATGGAAAAAAAAGTTATCTATTAAAAATTTGTCTTTTTTGGTGAAAGCAATTTCTGGAGTTTTAAAAATGGGAACATATTACGAATTCATTCCAGTCCGCTAAAATATGTTGGGGAAATAATTTAATTCTCTGCTTAATTTAAAAGGAGAAGTGCAGTTGAGAAAGAATATTACGTATGCAAATTTACGGAATAAATATGTAATAGTAAAGAGTGGCTTCTAAAGAAGTTTGAACTACGACCTTAGCACAAATTGATATAGGAAATCGAATGAGCATAATTCTGCTTGTGAAAGTTGGGGAAAAGGCTGCAGTTGACATTTCCCAATTTCCTTCTCACGTCTATGCTTGCAATATTTGAGTTCAGGGAGAAAATAAAATTAAGGCCCACGTAATATTTGAGTTACAAATGTGTAGCCAGAATCTATTTATTATAATTACATACAGAATTCAGTGAATTTTCTCTTTCGGGCACTGGATCCTGCAAATACAGTTATTATGCGTCCAGGATATTATTTACTTTATTTTTGATCTGGGCTGACTCAATTAGAATTAGCTTTTGTTATATTGCTAAGGTATAAAAAGGCGTGAGTGTCACTCACTAAAGAGCAAGGGATATGAGAAGGGAGAGAGGAAACAAATGGTTGTAATCTCCTTAAGATCTCTGAGGTATTTGTTGTTAAAGGCGGGATGTTCTGGTGTAGGGGCTTAAAGATCCATCGTAAATATTGTCGTACTTTTATAATTGAGACTTTTAAGTAAGTAATTAAGTAGCCTTTGAGTCTATTGCAAACTGCACACTACTCTGTCTCTATGTCTAAAATGCTAATAACAGCGCTAAATGACTATTGGTAGAGTGATTATTGTAAGTAGCAGCTATGAGTCTGCAATCTATTCTATAGTTAAGGTGCCACTATGTCGCTAAGACTATGCTCACTACTGCAATTCTGGCTATCGTAAGTAAGTTATGAGTGCTAGTTGCATCTAATCAGGAGTCTAGTCCACTATGTCAGAGTGCATTGGTTTTTCTAAGCTCAAGTCTAAGTAGGTACCTATAAATAAATCTTTGGTTGCCAGAATGATTAATTAAATGTGAATGAATGAAAATAGAAGTGAGTGGTGAGGTTAAGAGAGGAATTGCGGAGACTGACCTGGAGTTGAGCAAAGAGGCGAGTCAGGGGGCGAATGTCCGAGGGAAGAATGACGAGAGGATGAGGCACGGACAGATTGCTGCGATCGCTTTAGAGCTGCCAATTCTAACATCAACTCCTCATGACGAACATTTTGGAGCTCCGTCTTCTTCTCCAGCTCTCGGATCTTGGACTGTGGGAGAAAGAAGGAGGAAAGTGCGTTTTTAGTGTTTGTTTTCATGAATGACAGAAGAAAATTGTGAATGAACAAGACGTAACTATATTAATAGACAGACAGAGAAAGAGAGAGCAATAATAACTGGCAATAAGAAGTCTAGTCTAGTATATAGTAAGTAGTAGCGAGTTGTATTTTTAGTAGTGGTAAGTAGTAATGAATGTGAGACAGTTAAGAAATATATTAGCAAATAAAATGTAAAATCCGTCAATGGACTCAAGAATGAAATGAATGGCTTTATGAATGAGTAGTGACGGGAAAGAGAGATTCCGGATTTTAGTGTGCTAATTTTGAGAATGAAAGGAAAGTGAGAGTTTGAGGAGGGTGATGAATGAAGCGTTAATAAAACGAACAATAATAATTGTTATGATCATAGCGGAATGAGCAGCTGAGTAGAAGAGAAGTGGAGGAGTGTCTTACATTGTGGTTTTGTGAATGAATGAATTAGAGATTTGATTGAGTCACATGTAAAATAGATACAGTCTGATGTGGCAGTGAGCGTAACTTAAGTGGAGAGATTGTGGTAGGTGAGCATAAAACGCACTCATTACATGTCAATAAATTTAACCCGAAAATATGAGGATGAATGAATGAATGAATGAAAGATGTTTATCAATGAGTGTTAAGTCGTCGTTGAGAGCGAGCTTTATGTTTATGACTTGATTTATGTTCGATTCAGCCACTAAGAATAATACAATGGCACAACAACAGATCCTTAAAATGCCAGGATCGCATCCTGTGCTCACTGTCGTCAAGTCAACTGCATTTCTGTCTGAGACGCTAAAAGAGCAAAATGCCCACCTGCAGTGTCTCGATCGTCTCGCCTGACTTTTTCTTGTCCACTTCACTGAGTCGGTTAAGAAGGCTGACCTCATCTTTCCTCTCTCGCAATTGGACCAAAGCTTCGGCATGCTGTCTCTCGAGTTCTTTCCTTTGTTCTGACGCTTCACGTAATTGCTAGAGCACCCACAAAAATAACAATCAATCACATATCTCCATTATTCATTAGCATCATTAAATTATCTAATTAAATTACATACGCCTACGACTCAATGTCATTGCTAGTTTTACTCTCAACCAATCATCTTTTATCTATCATCCAAAACGAAATCTACCGAATCATAAGGGCACAACACTTTATTTAGTGGCTAGTCACTTCATTTCCACCAAGTGGAAATGAGGCTTAGTACTCATTACGATACCGGAGTACAAGGATTGCACTTCAACTTCGTTAATTGAATTGCTTTTTAGACAAATGAGCGAGTTGAACCACTTTGTAGGGATATGGCACTTGCATCAGACAATTATATTAGAAAATAAAGTGAGGTAGACGCATACTTGTCTATGGTACATGACATATTATTACTATTAGTACCTAGTATTTGTAGTGCATATCTGTGTGTGTGTGGGAAAAGAAGAAGAAAGCCTTATATTCCCTTTCTTTCACATCCAATTTTCAATGCAATCAATGAAAGGGTTAGTGGATTGGATTGAATAGAGTCCAATGATATTTCTAGACGTGGAAAATATTTAATTTATTTTGCCAATTATTTACGGGAGCAGGAATTCCCTTCCAGTTCTTTTCACTGCCCCAATATCCGAGGAAAATATTTTGCTGGAGCATGTTGATAGATTGTGAAGGACGAGGGATAACTAGTATATATAACTAGTATACCAGGCGTGTAGCCTAATAATGCAGTTAATAGTAATATCGATACATACCCAGAGCATACACTGACTTAGTTCGTTGTAAACATCGGCAGTGTAAGTACGTGCATAGGGAAGTCTCTCTGCTTTCGCCGTCTAAATATTATATATAAGGATATGTGATTGCACGGTAGAAAGTGCTATGTCAGGACGACATTACGAAATGAGCAGTAAAATGACATGTCAATGGGAAGTCACAGAACCAGATACAAATGACGACTAGTGACTAGACTAACTAAAATCCACTTGGGTAGGTAACTCACAAACATCAACCTTTCCTTTTGAAATTGGAGCACCATTTAATATAAATACACAGTAGGAACTACCAGAGGTTTTTTTAATTAGCAGCCGACACTAAGAGTTAAGGAAACCATTCTACTAGTATGGGAAAATAAATTAATGGGCCGAGATGATTCCTTAGCGAGGGCTGTAGACTTTACTTTAGCTTTTGACATAGTTCAGGTGTGATTTTTACTCAGAAATCCAAGATAGAGACAGGAAGAAACTTTTAATGATGGTTGTGGCTAATGAATGGTGGATGGGGAGAGGAAAATAATTTTTACCTTCAGAATTGACTCCAGGTTGGAAGGCTTACTGGAGGGTGCCCAGCACACAAATGCAAGCCCTCAAAAATACTCCTGGAAGATGTGCCACAATTTGGAGAGGGAATGGCATTCCACGAGATTTTATTGTGCACTACATGTGACTAGGATGATGTGATTTAAGGATCCGGAGATTATCGATTGAGAGAGATGATGTAACTTAACAATTATTCTGTAACTGGCACTTGTTCTGTTAGGAAAGACTACGATTTCACTGCGGAAGGGACTCATTTGTGACTGGTGGACAAATGACAGAGTAAAATGAGAATATGGGACATTTCGAAGGTGGAGAGACAGAAAAGTGGCACTGATCGAGGTGTGTACGGGTTGTCTGGACCGAGCGGGAATTTACATACTACGATAACACCCAGTCAGGATTAGGAACAGAGAGAACTGTCGACGAGAAATGGAGGTGAATGGGGGGCACTTGATGTTCCGAGCACGTCACACGGGGTGGGTGGGTCCTGCAGGCCTCAGCCACTCGACGGCGCCCTGCCTTAATTTCCGCTGGCAATCCTCGCAGGACTTGAGTCTCTGGGCATATCAACACTTTGGCGGAGATGTGACTAGGAGTCTGTCTGTCTATGGAGGTACCTACTTGTAACAGAGGTAGGCAGGTAGGTACTTGGAGGAGCCACTTAGTAGCTGGACTGAGTTCGAGGAGAGTACGAATCACTGCCACTTCCCACCACAGTCCAATGTTGAATGAGTGTGGCAGAATGTTTTTGGAGCGACGACGAGGGAGGCGAGGAACGAAGAGGACTCGAGTGTCTTCTTCTGTTGCTGGAAGGAGCCTTGACGTTGTCTTCCCCAGCTCTGCAAAGGCAAACACTCGGATTAGATCTGTTCGGTTTGTCGGACTGTCGCTCGCTCGCTCGCTCGCTCGGCTGGTGAAAGAGAGAGAGAGCGTACTACGAGGCGAGAGAGAGAGAGGAAGAGTTCATATAGATGCACGTTGTGGCACTAGCGACGTATATCTCTGCTAATAATAATCGGCCGTAGTAGTAGTAGGAGGAGGAGAGTCATAGCGCGAGCAAGAGGGCTTTGTGGCATGGCACATATAAGCGGCTACGTCTATCTGTCCGTACCTAGGCATTTGAGCTCACTTTGGTTTGGCTCAGTTTAGTTGGTTGGACGATGGCTGACTGAGTGACACACACGTTGCCACTCACTTGTCGCGAGTCCCGCTGTCCAACGCTCCGTCCAAGAGAAATCCTCTGCTCAGTACCACTGGATCCTCTGACAGATCAATCCCAGAATCCAGCCGACTTTGAAACAATGAGGAGGAGCAAATTGTAACAATGGACTGGGACTTTGGTGCAGACGAGTTGGCATCCTCCTGCTTTCGCAAATTCTACGCAACCCCAGTGAATCGATAAGAACGGGAAAGATGCAGTAGGGAATTTCGGTCACGAGGTTCAAACGGAGGAGGTATAACTTTCCCGTTGCTCTCCTCCCGCCCCAACTACCAACAGCCAGACTAAACCCAAAACTAACTAACTAACTCGCTTCAAGAAAGCCAAAGCGAGGCACAGCTCCTAGTCCTCGCTTGCTCGGCCCAACTGCAACACACAACCGAACCACACGGCCACCAGCCACTACATACACCCAGCACTTATCAACATATACTTATAATATTTACCTATGGACCCTACTTGTAGCCAGCTACAGACATACATCCATACATACTTAGTAGGCATTTCTCTACTACTGGACTCTTCAATAATAGCCTCACTCTTAAATATACGCCACTAGCTACCCTACCCTCGGCATACACATAGGCATATTCTTCGTTCATCCAAACAGCTTCATATATACTCCCCTGTCTACTAACATACGACTGACTAGCACCACACACACACACACGGCATGGCCACTACTACTCCCGAATACTACTTACTACTTCTCATTCGTATAGTAGTGCCACTACGAGGACTAGCACTCGCTACACACGACACGACGACAAGACAAGGCACGACGGGCACTACCTACTACAGCCTTCTACTTCTACTACTACATACAACTAACTCTAAAGCCTGTCTGTCTCCTTCCTACTAGTTCCTACTACGTACAGCATTAACCTTATGTGCCCGTATTTTATAGCAGCCTTAAGTCTATGTGCTCGTGTTAGAGCTGTGCAATTGTATTTGAAGCCAAAAGGCAAAGCAAGGTAGATCCCTATCCTCTGAATTGTACACACTCACTCACTCACTCAGTCACGGAGAGCATAGAACAGCTGCCGACCTGCTCTCCTTCCCTACCTGCCTTTCTCCCTTCCAGCCAAACTCTTACTTACTTAATTCAAGGAAAGCTAGCCACTATTTATACATGGCTTATAATGAAATATAAGGGAAGTGTACAACAAAACACGAGGAAAAGTCCGTTTCATTCTGCCGCTGTCACTGCACGACTATTCACCTTCTCCACAGAGAGAAACACAAGTACAGAAAGCCTTTCTCCCTCTCTCTCTTTCTCGTTACTCAGTGTCTATATGTAGATATATGTATATAATAGGAGGCATATATACATATATTTATATAGATACATGTACATGGTTATAGGTAATGTAGTTACTGTGAGTCCGTGTACTTTGTAGCCAGTAATTCTATTGGTGCTACATCCTTAACTGCTCCGTGTCCTCTCGCTCTCGTCGTTAGATATGCTTTCTCTTTCTATAGTTTATTATGTAGCAGGTACCTATGTGTGTAGGTAGTGCTTGGCTGTCGTTAGTTAGTTCGCTTGGTTGACTATGACTGCTCTGGCTCTTCTTCTCCACTCACTCGCTCTGTGTGTACACAGGAGTAGATTGCTATTCTTTGAACATATTGTAAGGGCTGTCTGCCACTCACAGACACAGAGCCAGGCAGATTACTGGAGCAGGCCGGAGAAGGAAAGCCGTTAGAGCCCCACTTCTTTCCAGCCAGCCCACACGCAACCTCGTTGACTTAACGCGGACTTTCTACTTTCTTAATGCTCACTATCATACATACATAGGACTGGTTAAGTGAGTCTGTGCCTAACTGCACACACCATAGCACTGTAGTATGTATGTATTTATATGTATATAGTCCACTGGTCCACTTACTCCATCACACTTACACTTCCTCTTCTTTCACACATCATCTATTTCATCTTCATGATCCATGCTCCGTCCGTCCACCAACCTACATAGATCCTTCATGCACTGCCCCAACAGCCTATTACAGCACCTCCATCCACTCATCCCTCACAATCCTCCCCACTATCCCATTCACCTCAAATATTACGAGCACTATCCACTATATCTTCCTATTTACGACACTTATGCACATTTCGAATTATGACACACTCAGAACAGAACATAACCCAACTGTTATAATCCTATGACTCCTGTTTACGATTAGCACAGGAGAGGGGGAAGAAAGTGACGAACACTTTCTGTGATGATGTCTAAACTTTCAAATGCATTATTTCTTCTCCCCTCTCATTGCCCATATATGCATAGGCATAGGCAGAGGATGTGGTAGGTAGGAAGGAGCAGAGTCTAGTCACAACAGAACTACTCACGTCACAATTCACAATCAGCTCTGTCATAATGTTTCCTAGTAATCGTAAGTAGAAACCGATAAATTGTTAGTATTTTCTCAATTTCCATTAACCTATAGAGTCTATTTGTGTGCGGATGCGGATAGGTATGAATTTTCCGCTTCTCACTTCACTCCTAGCGTGTAAAACCTTTCTTTCCTCCAAGTTCCACATTTGGGAACTGACTGAACGGACTGTTAGTGAAAATGCATAGTAGTACAATTGGTTGCTGAATGTATGCAGACTTGACTTGAGACTTATTTTATTAGTGAGACTGTGCTTTGCACAAAACGCTGTATATTTAGCTATGTACGTTTTATGCTAAAGTACATGCAGGTTCCTACTACTAGCACTACATATATACATACATACTAAGCCAGTGCTTGTGAAATTCACTCTTACATATTATATTGACTTAGTCATAGATACAGTCAGTGTACGTGGTGTATATTACTATATAGAATTAGAATATGTATTAGCTATATGTATAGTTAGTTGGGCATTGTGCTAAGTTGTAGGCTATGCATAATATATTGAGTATGTATATGTGTTCAATTCAGCATTCGACATTCTCTTACACTTCCTCCATAAGAAAGTCATTTAATAGATTTCAACCCACGAGCAAATCACAAACACTTACTCTCGACCATAGCAGTTTCCTTTATTCGGAAGAAAGGAATGCCTCTTTCAATTTTCTCCAGCGATATCCACATTATGCTCCATGAGCATGTCCCTACTCCCCTTACAACTATTTCTGATGGTTTTTCTCGGCCGATGAAATTCCTGGTAAATAGCTCCTTGAGAGAGAGAGAGGGAGAGATGCCTATTCCTTTATAGTTTATGTAAGGCTGTGATAAGACAGTTAGTCGACGGAAATATCAAAACTGGTACATAACATAGCTCATGTAACAAAGAGCGAAGGACGGAGGGAGCCGACTGCCATCATCACACACAAACAGAAGAAGAGACGGAAATTTCGGCCTGTGCCGACTGCTGGGAAAGGACCTTAGTCTTTACTCATCCATTTAGAAGAAAGTTTTGCCGGATTGCATTGTGTGGTGTGGAGGAGGACTCTGCTGCCTCCCTCCCTCTCTCTCTCTCTCTCTCTCTCTCTCTCTCCAACACACACACACAGACAAGAGTCAAAGACAAGAATTTTTTCTGCTAACAATGGACAGCCTTGGCTTAGCCTTGCTTGTCTTTCCTCGGGTCGCCTGTTTAACCTTTTGCCGCACCCTGTGCTCTGCAATGATATCTGCAACGGCTGATGGACTTAAGAGAAACCGGCAGGTGCCTGTGCCTCCTCCTTCCCTACGTCCAATCGATAACTCCAGTTCCAGCAGCAGCCTCCAAACAGTCCATGCATATGTAGTCGCGAGCCAGCCACGACGACCAAGTCCATGATTACCTAATATACAAATCCCTACTACCTACTTACCATGACTACTTACACTCACATTACATCCATAAACTCTTGCTTTCTTCTTTCAATCCAATTCTTAGCCAATTCCTTTCCCTCTCTCTCAACTTCCAACTCCACACAAACCATTTTCACAAATTTATCCGCCGACTTGACTTCTCTGCTCCACCGTCAGCTCAGGCAGCCCACGTCTCAAGTGCCATGCCAATCAAACCAAAGTGTCAGAACAGGAACAGGATACTCCACAGCCCACACATACAAATGCAAACTCAGATCATACAAAATACTCGACTCCCATCCTATCAACAACCTACATCTCTCTACCTTCTTTCTACTTACTAAATATGTTTACCTAAGCAATACATTATCTCTTCCAGGAATAAAAAACATTCCCCATTTAATTATTCACTTCAAAATGATTGCAGCAACTGAGTTTTCCATGGAAATATACGAGAGATATTAAAGTGATAATAGATTTTGGCAGTCTGAGAATTGAGAAAAAAGTAAAAATAGAAAAAGAGATTTAAAATGCAACTTTTGTAGTCGGTGTATTTATTTCCACGTATTTAATTCCCTCTTTTGTAGAAAGAAAGAGAGGAAAAGTGAAAGTTGGGATTGGTAGGCTGCCTTCTTGGCCTAGTGCACAATGCACATGTATCCTGACAAAACAAATTGTGTCCCACTTTAACCACTGTAGCACTACTGTCTGTCGAGTCAAGTCAACTGCTTTGAGTTTTGCACAAACAGTGGAAGGCGAGTTGAGCTGAAGTGATTGCGAACTCATCTTACTTATAACATGTGCTTATGTGAAGGGAAGGAGTGGGAATAGGTTGTGAAAAAAGCAATTCAGCTCCGTGTCTGCTCGTCCACGCTGACTTTCTCTCGACTTTCCCTCATTCCATGTTTCTGGGAAGTACAACAAGGAACGGGATGTGATGTGGAGCGAGAAGCTCTCTGCTGGACCACCTACTTAGCAGTTACCACTGGCATAGCACCTACTATTATAGAATGTTTCCTAGAAATAAGTATGGCTCTTATGCCTCACTTCACTTCCTATGACATTAGAGTCAGGTTTCGGACTGGGAGTAGGCATCCTGTAATTGAGATTTATCTCGTCGGTCTGGGACTCCTGCTCAAAGTTCAAAATTGCAATCTTTCGAATATTTCCACCCAATCTTCATAGATCTGAACTAGGACACTGCTTTCACACTTTTCTAATACTCCCTGGGATTATCCAATCTGAGCTCTTTTAGCATTTCCTCAATCCAAGGCTATACAACTAATGCCAAATCTAGTTACAAGAAAACCAATGCACACCAACTTCGTGTCGGCTTTCAGAGAAAGAGCCAGTTCCACCTCTACTGCCCACAACTCAAGACAAAAATAGAACAACTACCTTTCAACCTCCACTATAAATCCCACGTTGTTTTTAACCATAGTTTTTCGGCAAAATTTCCTTGCATCCTGACTGTATTGCTTGGGACGGAAATCTTCCCAAGGTTAAATCCCTATCCTCTCCTCGCATAATTCATTACAATCCCAAAAGTTTTTTTTACTGAATAATTTCATCATGGCAAGTTAGCTTAAAGTTAACGATGTCATTATCCTAAGCTTTGAGAAAGAGAAATAAAATATTAACTAGGTATGAAATTATCCAAGACATAAAAAGCAATTTAATTAGCTGTGATTTCATTACTAGTCCACAATTCATATTCATCCTTTTAGTAAATCTTGTAAATTGTTTTCTAAGTTTAATGTAGTGAATAAAAGGGAGATGATATGAATTGAGTGGAGCAGGTACGTAGTAACTATTTATTTTATTGCATGCATTGCCTTATATTCATTCAGTTGAAGAAATTAAGTAATAAGGTAGGTCGTTTATGAAGAATGTTAAAATTTTCGTCGAGTGTCCTACTAAAAAGTTGGTTCGCCTAAATAAGCGAGAAGAGAGTCCATTATCCGAAGCTGAAAGCATTTGATGGGCAGTGTAAAAGAAAATTTTCGCCTCTAAGTTTTTCTCGAGAGTAAGTAGTGAAAGGCATTTGAGTCATAACCGGAGGATAAGCCGAAACTTATAGGAGGCAGAGCAGAGCAGAATTCACGTTTCCATTCTAAAGTCGCTGGAATCCTTTTTCGGTTGGAGCCCATTCCGTACTCGTAGCACAGATCCTGTATTCTTCCCTCGTTCTTTCATTCTCACTTACAATCAAGGAAGCCAGTCAAGTGTCTTCCTATTCCTGGTTTACGCATCCACCTCTAGAAAATAGTTTCGCTTCAGTTGACTCCACAAACCCAGCCAACTCAGAACTCACGATCAGCTCACTCAACTGTTTACTTACTTACAATTAGATAGTTTAGCTTTTCTGTATCTTCCTGTTACAGCACATAGAGGAACGTGTTACACAGCCAGGGTAAATAATACACCAGGAGGATAGGAGTTCATTCTTATAGGCCACCACAGCAGGTACACTTCAAGGAGCACAGGAAGCCTAAGTAGCTACTCCTTAGCATCCCACATATCCACAACATTTACCCATGGATTTACATCATCCCATAATAGTAAGCCTTTCACAAGCTAATCTAATTCTACCTGTTCAGGCTCGAAGCAACCAGTATAGCACACCTAGTAAAGGCCCCACTCTTCCAAATCAACTCTCGCTATGACCCACAAACTTTCTGACTTTCCTTATTGCTAATCCCCCAAAAAAGGGGACAAAGAAATTAACTTGAGTTTCTTCAACCTGTTCAATTATTTTTAAGGAGCAAAGATCTGACCGTCATTAAGACCTGTAGTCGTAGGAAATTTACAAGCTACAATTAACTCGTGTACTGTAAGGGGAGGAGTCCAAAAATTAACGCAATCGGTAACAAAAAGGTTATCATGCAGAGTGTAGCCACATTGGATAGAAACAATAAAAATCATTCGAAATACTTTTAAACACCTGCGCGTGCTCAAGAGACTCAAAAGCAGACGGATACTATGAAGTACCTACGTGCAAGTGCCCAAATGTATCTAAGATTGAAGACTAACATAAAATATTAATAGTGGGAGCAGTATGCAATATTTTATAATTTCAAGGTATTTACATCCGATGGAAGCGTTCTGTAACATCTTATAATGCTGGAGTATTAAACTTCAACTACGGAAGCAGAATGCAATATTCTATACAAGATTAGCTATTAGATGCAATATATGATGTTTGAAGAGTAGAAACAGTTAACTATTTCGCTTTAAATTGTGAAAACAAAAGTAACAAGACTTCTATTGTAGTTTATCTCTGTAAGCCAATAACCGATTATTCGCATTTTGAATGTCAAAATGTCAATGGCATTAATACAAAATATTTTACTTAGCTTGTCTAGCTCCGTCAATGCTTTCAGGATTTGTCATACCAACGAACGGACGCATAGACAGAATGTGTGATTCCATAAGGCCTGGTTAAAAATGGTTTTGAAAAATAAGAAAGATATGTTAGCGTTTTTATATTCATAGCAAAATGATGCAGACTAATAATATTCGCCTATGCTTTAGAATTCATTTTCCATTCTATTTGCAAACGTACAATTTGTAATTGTATTACGTAGTGTAGATTCAGCTGAAATGTAAAGCGAAAAGAAATGATAACGCCCTGTAATATCTCAAGTGTGTGATGTGGTAATTGTCGCTACATGCATACAAGTCACCCACAACGAAAGTCGCTTTATGCGGGATTTCTCATCCGTTCTTGAATATGATGATTCTGGAGTGCAGATTTGTTGAAATGAGACTTTCTCATCTCGATTGCATAAAAGAGTTGCTTCACGTCGTTACTGCTCGGATGTCTCCTTTCTTTATTATGGTTCATGTGCTCCATGCATTCATCTTCATGTGTCTCTATATATTTCCAGTCTGAGCAATCGAAGCGCTTCTCTTCCGACCAAAAATAGCTTTCACCTTCCTTTCTTTGACTCTCTCCAATTTGTTTCTCTGGGATTTCTTTGGGGCCAGGTGACACAGCAATTTATCTTTAAACGCCAACCGTACATTTCTGATTGAATGAAAGCTCTTACAGGTCCTGCAAAGCCACATTATTTACTCCGCTAGCTTTAAATCTTACGTATAATCTCTGCTTACGTTTCAGACAGACGGCAAGTGGACGTGAACTGTCCACTGTTCTATTTTTTCCATGGCGCTTTACATTTTAGCCAAATAAAATTCCCAATATTTTCTCTACCGTCAAATAGTAAACATTGTAGAAACGAAAGTAACTTTTTCTTTCTTTCTGGCACATAAAAATCAATTGGTACCTACTCGTAAATAAAAACTTCTCATCATAAGTTTTTTTTTCATTTACTTTCAATTTTGAAAAAACATGTCTCATGTTAATGTTTGGCTATCCAACAAAAGCAAATTTTACTCAGACTTTAAATCAATCAGAATGTCACTTTAACCATAGAATAGCAGTACAAACATTATGCACGCTATATTACAACAAAATAAGTAGCAAATGCTATTACAGCAGGTACCTACCCAAAAGTTGAATTTTCTGGGCATTGCGCATTGCCATAATTTTATTTATAATTTCAACAAAATATTTTTTATCAATAATGTCATTAAATTTTAAGGGCAGCCAGTTAAAATGGCTCCTACTTTTTTTTTAATGAGCAGCTAATTATTGTTGTAAGTTTATCTGTAGGATAAAAAATTCTAAAATTATTATTAGACAAAATGAAACTTATATTATATCATTATTTTTCATAAAAGTTGGATTGATTCATCCAAATTTTAAGACAAATTCGAATTGGAAGTATTTTATACTTTATACTTTATGTAGAAAGTTTTATAAATCTCCGCAGACTACAATACAATAGTTTTAGCATATTTAAATTCCATTAAATAAATGCACTAGCTTAAAATGAAGGATTTTTATTCGGTGAAAACATTTCAGTACAAAAGATGGAATATAATCAAAATTAAAATTGAAAGTTGTTTACTACTAACACTTAAATTAAAAATAATGTTTTTAAGACAAACTTTGAGACCTGGAATGGAACAGAAGTCTGAATATTTCTATGTAGATGCTATATATGCCAATTTCAGAACACAAGAATTGAAATATTGCATAATTGGTTGAGCTAAAAACTCTACTTGCTGTGATTAGCGTTCCGAAATTCTCGTCATATTTATTTGAAGGTTAAGCAGAATTTAGTTAGAGAAGTTTTCATAGAATTGCAGGTCTAAATCAACGTGTTCCAACATTGACAGTTTAAAGACTCACATCATAAGTAGGATAATAAATGAAATCTAAGGGGCTCATAACGTGTTTAGAGAAAAGATATATTCGGGTTGTGATTCATGATAAGATTCTTGGAAAATAAAATTTCAAATTAAAATTAGCCATTGAATCCGGCGTTCTAGCTCAATAAATAACA
Organism: Tomocerus minor; assembly: GCA_009936455.2. Lineage (NCBI taxonomy): Eukaryota > Metazoa > Arthropoda > Collembola > Entomobryomorpha > Tomoceridae > Tomocerus > Tomocerus minor. Next base: position 481,737 of record JAAAYG020000009.1, read on the forward strand.
TTTGAGAAAGATTTATGAGGAGTTTTCAAATAAAATAGCAGACAGAGAAAGCTTTTCTTACACGCTACTGGACTAGAAAGCAATATAAAAACCTGAGCTGAGCGAGTACTTTTATCTCTATACCTTTCATCATTGCAATTACCTGTTAACCCAGCGTTAGGACTGCAGAGCTTGAAGCTCCGTAACACTGAAATGCAATTGCTCCATTGTTACTTACGGGTCTTACAGTTCATCTGAATGCAATTCCTTGTCTACAGATTTTGTTATCGTACATTCTTGACAGCTACGCAATAATGCAATTTATCTCGGGGCTTGCACTACTCTCGCTATTCTGTAACAATTTCAGTTGAATGTATATCTAATTATCTTGGGCTTAAACCTTTTATTTTCTTATAGAGCAACGGATCGTAAAATCTACATTTATTGTTAACGTAGTATGCAACTAAATGTTTCTAGACAGATCCGTTTCCTCAAATATAGTATATGGTACCATAAATTATGTATTTAATTTGCATGATATGGATACTTTTAATTGTCAACTGTTATAACTTAGCAGAAAAAAGCACTCATAAAACATGTAGAAACCTTTTGAGTTTTCTCCCAAAACCTAGGCACTAGATTCATACGGCATTAAATTAAAGTAGGTTGCTTATAAAATAATATGCTATGAAATAAATCTGAAAACGTCTGTATGTAAACCTGTTTTATATTCATTTTTAATTCGCATACTCAAAAAAGCAAATGCCATTGTGTAATTATCTGAAAACTTTAATTTGCTGTTCGCTTTGGTATGGCAGTTCCCCCTGCTGTGCGTTTTGTGTGTCAATTAAAGCCATAACGTATTAAATCCGGCGTCATAGAACAGCTATTATTAGAAAACCACAAAGCACCTGAGTTTGACCTGTTACATATTCTGCAATTTTATTTGGATAGGTAAATATATAAAAGTATACTGTAGTCGTCTTCCAGATAACTATGTTGTTGAACCATGACCATGCAAATGCATTGTGCTATAAAGAAAGCTTACTAGAGAATTCCTTAATTGGGACATGTAAATTCGTATGGATACTCTAGAGAAAGTAGCCAAACCTGAATGCTTCCGACTTGTACAGAAACGAAATAGAAAAATAAACTGAAGTTGAATGTTCATGTGAATAGTGGTAATTGCATGGCTAAGATATGAATAAATCCTTTTCGAATTGCTTTGTCTCTAATGTTAATTAGTCTTATCATCTTATAATCTGGAATAATATTTAAGCTCGGAGATTGTGAGTTGGATGGAGAAGACCAGTTTCACCGGAAACCCTGTATACATTCGATTCCTTTATGGATGTAAGTACAAGACAATTTATAAAGAAGTCCATCTTTTAGGAACCATTGAGAATCGAGCTAAAAAGAAAAGTGAGCAAGAGTGTCTTCATCTCAAACTCTCTGACGATTCCAACTTTCGAGTTCGACTCCTCAGATCACTACGTAGTAGAAAATTATACACAGAGCACATAGTGCCTTCTCTCAAGGAAAATTCTAAAACGGCCTCAGCAGTGAATATAAAGAGAGCATAAATGGTTTAAATGCTACAACGTTCCTAACTTATCTGTAAGGAAGGAATAGGCAAAGCTACTTCAGGGTGAGGAAAAACTTGAGCTATTTAGTAGGCTAAACGAGTCTTTGCTCCATAAAAATTGTTCCTGTGCTGCTGTCTAACTGCTTACTGTTGGATTCGCCCTACGTTCTCCGTTACTATACTATGGTATAGAGAGAGGATAAAAATGTTCTCGTATGCTTAGTAAATAGTGTACCTAGCAAGTAAGTGTGAGTAGGTATGGCCTATGCCTATCCTAGAAATATTATGTTCATTGCATTGACGTATCCAGAATTGAGGTGCAGGAGGGCCGACATTCCATTCAGAAATATTATATACCAGCACAATAATACATAATGGTCTATGTCCAGGAGAAAGTGGTGGAAACCTCTCGTACTCTATTAAATGCTAAATACATAAAACGATTTGAAATTTTCATTTTGGATTTTTTGAAATCTGGGAATTGTAGGAAAATGTTTTGCGCATATTTGCCCCTCATGCTATAATTCGTAAAAAAGTTGTTTATGGGGTAGAAACGAGTCCAAAATGCGTTACTATATTTGTGATTATTGTCATTAATTTATTCCATCCTGTTTCTCCCCCCCCCCCATATTAAGTTTTCTTTAAATGTGGAAAGCTTTGGAGTTTTTCCACAAAAATTAGTAAACTATAGCATAAAAATTTCACAATATGGAAGAAAACGTCTTCTCAAATGTTTTGCGTGTTTTCTGGAAAAAACTCTTGATTTTTTTAAGTTTCCGTAGGGGGCTTGAGCCCAAAATTTTCCCGTGAATACGCCTATGGCTGAAAGCACACACCTAGTATAGGTCCTTTAGTTATTGCTATTACTGTTATTGGAAGGAATGAAGAAGGAGAGACGGAATGATTTTATTATCTGTCCTGTGTTGTGTTTAAGGGAACTTGCACAGAGCAACACTTAAGCAAAGGAGCTGAGCAGAGCCCGTTCAAGTTCCTTCCTTAAAGATATTCTCTTCTATTTTTCTCCTGTGTATTCTGTAACACATCTATTCTATAGATTTACATTATAATATTGTATTATAGAGCTATTCGTTTCATTAGATTACATGCAGACATTACTACATACTTTGTACACTACTACGCTCGTACCCACCGACTATAGACTCCGATTTAGTTGAGTCTCCCTTCCTAGTACAAAGTTACAAAGTAGACGACTACGGAATTAAACTCATCTGTCTATCTATCACTAAATCCAAAATATTATCACTGCTGATAACAATTATTCTGTGTACTATTTCACTGAGAAATAACATTGCTTAGTCTGGACCTTTGTTGTGGGAAAAGAAATTTTAATCTCTTCACACTCCCAAACAACCCAGGTTCGTTTTACATACGCATATAATACAACTTCATTCCTCATTAAATTTAACACCAACAACTACACACTCTGCTACATTTTTCTCCCTCCCTCTTTTTCCTATGATCGTTTTTGAAACACATTTAGACACGGAATTTTTTACTCTCCCCTCAACTCCATTCATCATTTCCAATGATTTATCCATTTTTACACATTCTTAATCCAGGCTGTTGTCTTGTGTGTGTTTCCTCCGCTTTAGGTGTGTTCGAAGCATTTTGAAATTAGTCCACTAATTTTCTTATTGAAATCCAAGAAAATTTTCCATTTATACCGGATTGAAATGACGCAGCATTCTCTTTCTTAATTCACAAACACGCAGTGTTTTTTTCTCAGTCTGGCCTCTTTTTCTCATCCAATGTGCAATCAATTTTTCAATCAAGGCACGGCCGGGTTAACTCTCATGCCAGCACGATATCGCCGAATCAATAACCAATCTTTTCAAATACTTAATCAATAGACAAACACATCATTCCCTAATTTCTGCGAAATTCTTAATTGCCAATGATTTCCTTTTTCTCCCCTAACAATTTTCTCTGTTAACCAATCTCAAATCGCGGTTGATATTGGTTGGCCTGTTGACTGGTGGTCAGTGGTGAGACTTGATTAGACGCCAACCAAAAAAAGACGGAAAACCAAAGAAAATTATATGTATTATGCGCATTGACATATATGACATTCCAGTTAATACATGTGCTAACATATCACACAGAATTTAACTTTTAAATATTGCACTGATAGTTCAACATAGTGTTATTTATTTAGTTCGATTCTTTAAAATGGGCGTCTTTATTTTTCTTTTCTTTGTTTAGTAGTATTGGAATTTTAAAACCGTGAAGAAAGAGAAGACAAAAGAAGGAAATTACGACAGTTTTGGTGACGAAAGGCGCCCGCCGCAAATATTTGACATGATTATCTTTCAAGAAAACAGATTACGGTGAAATTATTTACGACTGGAAGAGTTTGCTAAAGTGCTAAAATCTTCAATATGCAATTGAACAATTCTTAATGATGAAAATTAAGAATCTATTCTGTGCACTGTTAAATGAAACAATATAAGGATACCAAAAATCGACAATTAATTAGTAAGTGTGATAAAAAACCCATTCTAAAATGATTGCTCATGAAAATTCTGAGTACCAATGCATTTTACGAAACATGTAAATGAACTTAATGCCTCCATTAAAATTAGTTTGCTCAGAGACTTTTCCCTCACCATCGACTTCACACTCAATTATAGGATGACGCCTAGCAATGAGAGTTGAATGTGAAAATATTTTAAAATCCCCTGCTAATATTTACACATTACGAAATTGAGAGCAGGAAGATTGAACAAGTCCTTATTCTAACAATCTATTTTCAGTTTTTAGCAAATCCATAGGGCAGGACCACCAATAAAAAAATGAATCCCTCACTACGATTCTCTCACAGTTTCTTTAAAATTATATTTTCCGTCAATTATTAATTAACTGAACCGAGGAATAAGGCCTGTATTAGTAGACCAGGAAAAATTATTTAGTTAATTCACTATCTTGCGGTTTTGGTTCATTTGGAGGAGGCTGGGATTGTTGCGGCCGACCACCAAACACCACTCTTCTGCAGAGCTATGCAGTGTACGTAGATTTACAATTGAAAGATTGCAACTAACTGACTGAGCGAAACAATTTTAGTGCATAGTGGCATAAATGCCTGCTGGGATTACGTTTCCTGCAAATAATTTATAGAAATACTTAATTCTGTGACAGAAACTTTTATATAGTTTCTGTGTAGTTATGAAAGGAGGCTTGAAAGGATTCGACAAAGATTCGTTAAAAATTCGTTGTAGTTGCTAAACTAATTTTGTTTGTTGCAGAAATAATTAAGCATTAGCAATTAAAAGGAGGTGCAGTGATAGCGGATTGGAAAAAAGGCAATGAGACGCTGGATTAGCGGGAATGCGAGCTGGTCGACCAGTTGCTCTGCTCATCAGGACACTACGTCTCCGTCCCATGATCCACGCTTCTTCAGTGCCTTCAATATTTTTTCCAAATGCAATTAAACTGCAATTACGACTGTGAGAAAACTTTAACTCAAGAGGAACTCAACGGCAGCTCTTCCTCACTTTCGTCCTCTGCCAGTTCTTTGTCTTCGTCATATCCGGCATCCTTATCTGCTGCCTCTTCCTCTCAGTCAGGAATGTGTGCTCGGGCGGTTTTGACCTGTCGTCCCAATTCCCATCCATTTCAGGTAATTGTTCTCAAGGGAATATTTGCAACAGACTTTATTAGCTATAAATCCTTTTTGTGCATACTGAGTAGCTATCTAAAGAGGAATATGACAGTTCTTGTCATATTCCTTTCCCTCATCCTTAAAATATCAATTTTCACATATCACGACACGTAATAAAGTAAAAGTCTTTTGATTTTTATCGCACCCGTAATTAAACATTCGTTTTATCCCAATAAACTTTATGATTACACTTTAATTTATGCAGTTTTTAAATTGGAAATATTTCCTTTTTTTCGATAGGACCGAACGGTTAGCTTGGAACAACCTGTGAAAATCGGACGATCTGTTGCTCGTGCTCGCCCGGCAACTAATAATGCAATATTCGATTGCAAAGTCTTGTCCCGTAATCATGCCTTATTGTGGTATGAAACGGGGAAGGTAATAAATTAAAATGTCACAAGAAATAAAATCAAAATGAATGAATGGACTAGAATTATTAGAGAATTGACTTTTACAGTTCTACCTACAAGACACGAAGAGCAGTAATGGAACTTTCGTCAACAACCAAAGGCTCAGTAAAAGTTCAGAAGAGTCTCCTCCGCGCGAGGTGTGCTCAGGGGACATTTTGCAGTTTGGCGTTGATGTTATGGAAGTAAACAAAAAAGGTAACTACTCGCTATTTGTTTTCACAAAAGTTTTAAAACACGTTCGTACTACAAGAAATGTCTTTTTTCTAGTCACTCATGGCTGCATTGTGGCAACACTTCAACTCTTCCTGCCGGATGGGAAGGAAGCCAAAGCAAGGTACTACAGGCTACAATTAGAAAATTCTCACGCCCTTTAAAACTGCTAACGGTCTGCTAATTTTTTGTGATCCTTTCAGTTCTTCAACTATTCTACTTGACAAAGCTGCTACGACCTCAGTGCATGAAATATACCAACTCAACCAATTTATCAAAGTATGTATTATTATTTATTCGGTCTACTATTTGTAGAAATAGTTTTAAAATGTTCTTACAAGTTTGCTTATTTAATGCTCGACTATTGCAGGATGCCATGCAGAGAGAGCAGCTGATAGAAAATAAGTTAGCTACAATTAATAAATTAATGGCTTCAACCAAAGAGGCAGTCGAGTCAAGTTGGAAGGCCTTGATTGAGGAAGATCGTCTTCTCACTAGGGTTGACATTCTTGAGCGGCAGCTACAGGCCTCACATAAAGTAATACAAACGAATAAAAATGACAATGTTTTCAAAAACACATATAAAAACTTGTTTGTTTTTCTATATTCCAATAATTTATGTATTATGGTTCTTAATGTTTTACTAATTTTATTTGTTTACTCGCCGCCAAATTTTGATACACTATAAACAATTATGGAAATTACATGTGGAATTGAAAATATAGTTTTAGAATTTTATCCTATATTTTAGTCCTACTTATCAAATCGGTACTTGGTATGGTATAATACTAAGAAGGAACTTTACAACGGTCACATTTTTAACAGCAGTGTCAGTTTAGTTTATATGTCCAAGTTAGCTTAAATACACAATCCAAAAAATGCATAGCTTACATTTTAAATATCTAACGCTGATAAAATAAAAAAAGTTTTCCCTGAAAACCTGAAGTATACAAATATTTACTGCTTGGTCTAAAACATTTGCTGTCCTGACTAAAAATTATCGACCCAAAAATTCCCGATTTTAACATTAAAACTCCTAGTTAAATTTTTCTTCTGTTATAAAAATTATCTGTATATTATCGTGTTTCTGGATAATGCACTGGATATACAGAAAAGATAAAGAAACCAGGGCAAACAACGCTCTACCATTGTAGCTAAAGTATTGCCCACCCCCCTAAAAAAACAATTTCGTCCAATTTGTTTCATTTTATTGGTGATAACTCAATTTGTACCTCAAAAACACGTGCTGAGAGTTTGAATGAATTGTGTCAATCCATTTAGCAGAAAATAATATTTTTTGGAAAAATGGTGTATCCCTCCCTTTAGGGGCGTGTTATTTTAATTTGTTAACGGAAATTTACTTCCTAAATACATACAAAAAATTCGAAAGAGGTATCTTATTGCTTTCTTAAATTATCGTAACAGTAATTTAATTTTTATTATGGATCAATCTGAATTTACGAGTTGAAAACAAACAGCTGATTGCCCCATAAATGTTATGAAGGACACTGGGACACTTGCAAAATAAACTGGGAACACAACTCATTTCTAAACAATAATTGTGGTTACAAAGTGTCTCAAATGAAAATTGTTGAGTTTGGAAAATGTTTAGTTGTTTCGAGGAAGAACATGTCATTGACAGCTTAAAAATTACCACCCGTTAAAATCTGGCAAATTGATCGACTTCTATAACCAGCGATAAGTTTATTTTTTGTGCAACTCTTGAATTGACAAGACGGTTTAAAAAGTAAACTGTTTTGAGGGTTTAAAAGTTAAGCTGTAAAGTATTTAGTTCTATTTTTAAAATCTTTCGAAAATACTGACCATTGCTAAACTGACCTACTATCTACAAACATTTTTGTTGTACCAATTGGTGTGGTGCGTGAGGCACATTTCTTGTAAATACTCAATGAGAGGTTGTTGACAAATATTTATTTTAAAATATTGTCTTTAATTTTGAACAGACAATGACTGATGATAAATTGAAAGAGGAAGTGGTTCAACTTAATGAGGACAAAGAGAAGTACCAAAATGTCGCCAAAGAAGCACTGCGGAAGGCCATGCAGGAGAAGATGGAAGCTCTGAAAAAATATCACGAGCTGGAGAAGTAAGTTACAATTTTTTGTTTTTGTTTAATGTGTTAACTCTGTTTAATTTGTTGACTACATTATTTTTAGCGAATGAATACTTTATTGTGGGTGAATCATATGATGTTCTGACCCAAAATTTTTATACTTTAGGAATGTAAATAATACAGAAGAAGAGAAGGGTTTACTAAAAGACATGTGCGATCGAAATTGTCAAGAACTCAAGGATTTAGCGGAGAAATATGAGCAAGTTGAACTCAAGTCAAAAGAGTTGGTAGAAGAAATTGATCAATCTTCAGCAAAGTACAAAGAAGAGGTTGAGAATCTGAATAAAAGAATGAAAGATGGAGAAAACGTAATTCATGACAAGCAAAAAGTAATAGAAGCCCTTATAGCCAAAGTCGATTCACAGGTTGCAAGAACCATTTTAGCAGCGCACAATGAAGACACTAACATTATTATCTCTGATAACAAATTATCCGAAAACGAAAATGAACTGGATCAGGAAAATGAAAATTTAAATGAGACGAAAGTTCGCAGAGAAGGTAAGCGTCTTTTCTATTCAATTTTTTATTTTTGTTTTGATTTTTTTTGGTTTCGTTTGAGTTTTCAATATTAATCATCTAGAAGACGATGATGAATCTTTTCCGGAAGGTAATGATAGTGATTACAATATGAATATACCTCGAGAAAATCCTGTAGGTGAGGTCGAGACGCTGAAGGGGCAACTTCGTGTAGCGGATGGTGAAAAAAAGGAGATTCAAACACGGCTTAGTCAACTATTAAGTAAAACTCAATCAAATTACTATCAATGCCCAATGTGTGTTCATATATTAGATATGTGTGGCTGATGTGATAAAATATTCCCATTTGTAGATTTATTCGAAGAAATTAAAACAGTGTCTAATAAAGTACAAGTATCCGAATATTTGGCAGAGCTGATGAGAAAATTAGACATGGAAATTAAACAAATTAAAAATTTTACTCAGGGTGAAGAACCTCTTAGAAATAATTCATACAGCATTAGTGATCAGGTAATAACATTTTCCAATATTTTTTTTAATTTACGAAGCCAACACTTTATATCTAGAATATTATGATGCTGGTGCTATTCACTAATCGCCTTCACTATTTATTTATCTCCCCTAACTCCAATGAATCTGAGGGCAAAATAATCTCCTTTCACTGTTAGATTTATAAACGTTAAAAAATTAATTTATTCATGATTCCCTTAACATCGCCTCCAGTAATTGCTTCCGTTTAAATGTTTAACTCATAATAATTTATAAATTAAAGGGATACATTTTTCCTTGTAGGGTACATGATAATGTTGTAACACTAACTTTTTATTTTTGATCTACCAGGATTCAGGAGAGCACAAACTAGAAAATCACCTAAGTCGTCATAATTCAGATGGGGTTAATGGTTTGGAAAGTGAGTATTTAACTAAACGTATTATGGTTTTGCTGTAAAATACGTAGAGACTGTATCTGTAAAATAGAAAGCTCATTAATTTATATACTGTTTGCGGGATGAGCTTGGGCATTCACGGAACTATCTATGCAGTTATGTTTGTGCAGTATAAGTGGTTGGGTGCGGTTTCCTTTGAGTTTTCGGTTTGGTGCCTCCTATTATTTATCCTTGCAGTTGTTTGGAACCACAAATTGCACTGACAACTCTTATTGGCTCAACTATAAGAGTGTCTTCCTTCACTAATGTATCGGAATCTCATTTGATTTATCTAGAGCATGTCCTTGTAGAGGTTTTTGATGTAGAGTATATGGACTGTAAATTGACCATTCTCAGAGGTTTGCTGATTTTTATTTTACTTTTAATTGACCATGGCATGGCAAGCTTGCGCTTTTACCCTCTTACTTTCTGAAATGTCCTGATAATTACTTTTCCTGCAACGCGTAATCCTTATCGTAAAATTCTTAAGTTGTGCTACTGTGCTTTATTGTCATGTGAGAATTGTTGCATGGTATTGTATCACCTTCAGGCAATTTGGCTTGTAAGCGTTTATAGTGGCAATAATTTCTTTCTCTGTAATAAAGTCAATTTTATTGTGCTCATGCTCATAAAGCAGTCTCTTGCTAAATTACCTGCCTGCTTTTACAACGGATTACGTTATTGTGGTGAATACTTTACCTAAATTATAATATAGAAGTAATTAAAGAAATTGTGCAAAATATTATCTCGTAAGCCTTTAGCTAAATTCCTTTAAAAGAAATTATATTATTGTAATAAATTTATTTTTATTTCCTCAGTCACAAAGTATAATTAACTTAAGAATAATGTATTAATAAATAGGCATGATAACTATGAAAAAGTTCAAAGAATTGTTGAAGCAGGTAGAGCTTCAAATTTTGTAATATTTCTACTTTTATTACCAAATTTATTGTGGCTTGATGAAGATAAAAAGTATAGAGAAAAGAGATCCACTGTTAAATTACTGCATTTGTTCGTGCTGAATTTCATGTTTTGTTTGACTGCTATTAATTTTATAGCTAGATGATTTCTTAATTGTGAAAAATATTTTTCTTAGAACTTCTGGAAGAGTCAAGACAGACGGTAAAATCTCTTCAAGTAGAAAATGTTACGGCGAAGAGGCAAAGCGAAGATTTACAGGAGAAATACGGTGAATGTGCCATTCAGCTCGAGGTATCAGATATATGTTATAAAATTTATAAACTCCAATATATGCTTTTCGTAAAAAAATAATCAAGATGATGTGAATTTGCCACTGAGTTCAATAACATATTTCTAAGTGTGACTTTGTTTTTTGTTTACGTTATCTCTTGATACGGATCTCTCTTTAATCATATAAATAGTAAATCATTTCACTTACCTCGTCTACATTTTAAATAACTCCTCACTTCTACTTTTAAGACTAACACACCACTACCCACATTTCTTCTAGACTCGATCTCTGTCATTTAAAATGCGTGAGTTAGCTGTTGAATTATAATATTTGCATTTGAAATTTCAGAATTACAAACTGCAGGTAGAAGCTTTGTCAGAAGTCAACTCAGAGCTTCAATCACAGATTGGGTATATGCAAGACAAAATGGACAATTCGGAACGAAATCGTGTTCAGGATCGTCTCAAGTTAGAAGCTGAGAAGGAGGCAATGGTGTCCAATGCACAGCTCATTGAAAAGCTGAAAGGTTCAAATTATTCTGTAAAATTGGAAAGGACAAAACGTTTTTGAACACGCAGCAATGAACAATTATTTTTTGTTGTGATTAGGAGAGATGAGTGCCTTGGAATCATTGTTGAAGGAAAGAGACGAAAAAATATCACAGTTGCTAAACCAACTCAATGATCTCAATGTTGAAAAACCTGAACCTATTTTACTTGAAATGGCTTGCCAGACTTTAGAGGATGTTATTTCAGCTCACAAAGTGTCATCAAGTTATAACGCTGTTTCCTCGTGAGTCTATTAATTAATTATCAGTAGTCACAAAGATTTTTCATTTCTGAATCATTTGATTTACTCTTTTCAAGCTTATATACAGCATTTCATCATCATATATATAGCATTTATTTATATATTGCCAATTTTTTTGAAGGTCGGAGAGTCCAAGTTCTCATGGTGCTGCTGTAAAAAATTCAATACGGAATGTGCAAGAAGATGTAGTCGCCCTAACGGATAAGGTAAATACACTGCTTCTTTGTTTAAACAATATTGGGCCCAACGTTTGTATTTTGTACCGGAATCCCCTAATTGGCATACTCATTTTGGCATATACTTTTTAACCACCCTTTTTAATCGTTAGAAACTTAACTTTCTTAACAGAATCATTTCATGGAAATTTAGCTTTCATAATAAAATAATTTCATAGCAATTTAACTTACCTAATAGAATAATTTCATAGCAATTTAACTTTCCTAATAGAATAATTTCATAGCAATTTAACTTTCCTAATAGAAACAAATTTATAGAAATTGGAGCCCTAATAAGTATTACAGAACGTAATAAGTAACACAATAAAATTAATCGTCTATGCGAATGTTTTATTGGTGGAGTGTTAAAACTTATGCTCTAAGAGTCTGTATTCTGCTGATATTTATTCCCTAATATGAAAGCAATAAAGTAAATATTAAACAAATCCTTTATTTTGCAATATCATCAATAAGATACAGAAATGTGAACTGACATTTATCGACTTATATATTAACAAGGATTTAAGATCAAAGTCTCTGTGACTGAATAATATCCATTAATGCAGAAATAAATAAATATGCCAATTTGCAAATAGAATTATGCCAAAGAGTATGTCAATTAGGGTACACCCATTTAGAATATGCCAATATGGATATGCCAATCAGGGGGTGATCCTTTATTGCAAAACTCTAAGAGCAGTTGGACTCAATGCAACATTTGATGAAAAAATTCGACAGTACATCCTCAGAATGCGAACTTGATTAATTAAGAATCAACTAAATACTATCATTTATTTTTACATATAAATAGGTACCTATATATAATATGACACTGTACTCAATTTAACTCCTTTTAATTACTTAATTTAGAATAGAGTGACTATGAAACAGAAATAACACGTTGCCTGTGTAAAATTGTAACAGTTAAGATTTGGTCACTTAAATGAATTCTTATTCAATTCAATTCAATTCAATAGTATCCGGATCCTTAGCTTTGGCGGTATCTGTTTTTTGAAGGAATTAATGCAAAAATATCATGCCATAATATTGCCACTAGCATTAGTTTGCTTTTAAAATTGTAAATTTAGATATCAAAATAATCCTGCTAATTCCTATAGAAAAAGCCTTACTGTTGGAGTCTATGGACATGGCAAATAGAATTTTAAATTCAATAATTTTTTTATTAGAATGTATAGATTTGTTAAAGGTTAAGGTAGGAATTTTGTCTGGGTTCTTTTTACTTTCGATACTTGTGCTTTTCTTTTAAATAGATTGTAGTGAGGCTTTGACAACGTTTTTCTTCATGGGCTGAATGCATAGAAGGTTTTTTGGCACACAACATGCTCATGTAGATTGTAATGCTTCCATTTTAGATATTTTTAAACAAACCGGTAGATTCGAGAAATATTGAATGGTTTCCGAACATAAAATAAATGCCAACTGCAGTAGTATCAATCCATTTTATTTATTAAAAATAATAATTTACTAATAAAAAGTTTTCTCGATTGTAAAATTTTAGCTGCTTCAGACTGAAGAGGAATTAGCCATATACAAAGATCGCTACAATGAGTGCTCTACGGAAAAATCTACATTAAGTCGAATGCTTAGTGAGATGCGATTGGAGCAGGAAACTATGGCCAATCAATCCAAAATGGTAAGTTGATTTTTCGGTTGTGGCATAAAATAAATCTAGGGATTGGAGTTAAAAAGTAGAAAGCTTCACAGGGGTCAAGTGATAAGGGATGAGCATTAGCTTATCAATTTTACCTCATCACGATGACTATCTGTTAAAAAAACGAATTAATTATAGTTGAGTGTGCAGCTAGTTGATGTAATTAACAAACAGTATTTATTCTGCTCCACTAATTATGTATCGATATTTACCATGTGTACTAACGCTTCTAATGTTTGGCATTTCGCCTACTCACAAGGATCTACAACTTACAACTCTGTCGGTGTCAATGTCAATTTCTTTCGCTTTGTTTAGTACTGTTTAATTTGTTGTTTATTATATTTATTTTTTTAGTTTATTTATTTTATTTTATTAAATACTACTAACACTAATCCCTAGTCTCTATTTATATTTCCTAATAATATTCCTTCTAGCACATCACACATAAAATATTTGCTAACACGAAACTGCTACAGTTGTTCTACAATTATAAGGATATTAATGAAATTCCGACAATATAAATTATGGAAAAGCTAGTCAAGTTTTGCTACCTACCTCTCATTCCGATAAAACATGAAATTATATTATAATCTTCCCTTTTAAATTTGCTGTGATTATTTAGTCATTTGCTTTATTTTCTGTTTTTGTATGTTTTTTGTGTTGTAAGCGTAAGAATATTGTTTTATTTATTTTTATTATTTTATTTTGACAGGTCCAACTGAGATACATAATTCCTGTAGCTATTCTCATTCTGGCCATCTTAATCGCGTTTCATCCTTCGTCTTGAGTTGTGGTGCACAATTTCTAATTGGCTTTGATGCCTTCTCTACAATGCAGAAAGTCTTGTTATATAAATTATTAAAAGCTTAAAAGAACGTCAGTACCTTTTGAATTAAATGTCACTTCGGATTTTAAAGAGGGCTCTGTAGCGTTTTGTTGGTGAACTCCACGTAGTCGGCGTGTACTGTTATGAATTCCTCTTGGTTCAAATGAATGTTTGTAGCCTGTGAAAAATCCGAGAGCATTTCACGAATAATGGATTAATGAGTTAGCTTGTGTAATTACGTACATTTTAACGGATACATATTGATCATAAGGTAGTTCTACCGCTCCTGATGTGAAAAATGTTCTGTATGAGTCGAATTCCTCTAATTGTTAAAAATCAACGGAAATCGTACTTAATTGTTATAAATTTGTGCCATTTCCAGGTGTTCTATTGTTGTTCTCTCCCCGTGCTCATCCTATTGATTGCCATTGTGGTGGCATTTTATCCAACACTGTCTGTTCTGACAGCAACGAAGGAGTAACGCTGTTCGATTAACATACTAATCCATGAGAATAGTATTTGAGCCTTTCGATCGTTCTCTTCCATCCTTAAAAAACCAAGCGCAGTGCATCGCCAAACATTTGTCGACTAACCACACACTACTCTGCAAACTCCTCATACTTGCTCATTACTCCGTGTGCATGTCTTGAACAAAATTTAAAAAATTAATTCTTGTAGTCACTGACTGTGTTAATATGATTTCGAATGTGACAAACGCAGTGCGCATTTCTTAGGCAGTGTCGCATTCATTCAAGAGCCTCTCGAGCGACGAAACACGAAAACGTTGTCAGTTGCAATGAAACGAAAATAATTCTTGTGATTGTTCGCGACACAACAAAAACCAAAAAGTTTTCAAAATGACTACTATTCCTATACTATTCCTTCAAGTTGCTATTTGATCAAACGTGAACAAATGGCTCCAGTTCAAGCCTTTCCTTCAAAATTTTTAATAGCTCTCCGTTATACTGCCACAACTAAATGGATGTTTAAAAAGTGTCTGTATTTTGATCAAGATTATGTTGTCTAGCGGAGTCGAACCTGGATCTGTACATAAAATGCAGCTACTATTCTCTCGAATGAAATCTTCAATAACTATTAGTAATATTATTACTTTGGCCTTACGTCGGATATCTCTGAAACACAAATTTTAATTTAGAGGTCAAAATGTATTTTTACCATCTTTACAAAGTGCGAAATGATGGAACAGAAAATGTCGGGAATTTCTCCAGCGCTGTATTTACTTGGAAAATTACTTTCAACCTAATTCAATATAATATTAAATATTTAAAAGCCACATTAGTATAACAAACCAATAAGTATAATCTATGACCAGGGACACGTATAATTCCAGTAAGCTTTAGAGGAGCTCCGACACTGGTACATCAATATATAGTTATATTTAATGAGTAATTATTTACCTCTCTAGTAGATATTTTCAAGTATAAATATTGACGAATGAATTGGAATAATATTCATAGAACAGATCTGATTAAGTCATAGCAGTAATCTATTTCTAGGAATATTTTTTCTTCTGTATTTAAGTAATTTATTATGGAATGTCCTCATTCTTGAGAAAGCAAGTATTGATTTGGACGGTTTTGATACGATGAGGTTTTTTTCCACGTTATTTGCAATAGTAGAGTAAATGCCAGAGTTGAATTGGAACTCCTCTAAGGACTACTGGAATCGTATAAATTAGAAAAATTACAAAAAATTAAATTAAGTATGTACGACGATAGTGAATCTTAGTTGACGATATACTGATACGGTTAGAGTCTATAAATATGAATTAAATTATCTTCTTTGTCATTGTAATATAAAGAAGTGGTCGATATCGTGAGCATCTGTCTCAAAGTGTTTTATTAGGCCTCAGGAAATCGGTTGAATTTTTTTTACAGAACAAAGAATCGGATTGTGTCTCTTGGGAAATTACAGTTGACTTAATCCTCCTGCCCCCAACCACAAACTCCACTCATTTTCTACAAAAAAACCCCACTGAATTCACGCATTTATGGCATGTAATGTAAATAATATACCACGCAATAATGAGAATTTGTATACTTATCTATATGTACCCTTGTGACAATTACGGAGCTATAGTTGTATCCGCAGTTAAGTTATCTAAATATGAATGTACGCTAAAAGAAAATGAATGTATGCGACACGTTTGTAAATTGTTCTGTAAATACATAAGTGTGGTACCTTATGTTTATCTAAGTAATGCATAATTAGAGAGGTACACTAGTAAATTATTGAGAGCGCCTAAAGTTATGCATATGAACTCCTACTATTGTATCATTATGCATTACTTGCAGCAATAGTAGCGATAAAGATAATATCTTTAAGTGTTGTTAGCATTTGGTAAGGAAAGTGGATATACGGAGGCGAACCGACGCGACACAGGCTAAGACATACGTCTGTACATTACTTGCATTTACTATGAGACATGGAGAGCCTCGACGAAAATACGTAAATAATTCAAGTCTGTCGGAAGTGCGAAGGATTTTGACAATTGTGGAGTGAACAGGAGTAAAAAGAGGGGCAGCGTGTGAACGTGTAGTGAATAGATCAGAGGGGCGGCGAAATAACTGGAAATTCATATAGTAATAATCTTAATGTTAAATACAAATAGTTACATTTATATTGTGTGTCTAGTGTGGTGAATTTCTCATTGTCAGTTATCAAGTTCCTCTGAATTCATGCTAGGTAATCATCAGCTGCCATCCTTCTCTGCCTATAAACACCAACTTCTTTTTTATGAAGAAAATCCGCAAGTAATCTGTGTCTAATAAATATTCATTGAATTTTGGGGACTCACTTCCTTCAATTTTCCTGTTTAGGTGGCTTAAGGAATTGATTTACCATATTATACTTATAGAGAACCGAGTTGTGCGGAAATATTTATAACAAACCCTGCATTGTGTCCTTCTATTGCTAAATACTGCAAAGCAAAAGCTTAAAATCCTTTCCTCTATGGTATTATTCTAGTGTATTACGATACGAGTACGAGAATTGTGGCTTTCCTCATTTATATACATTGTAAATGTAAACACACTTGCTAGTTAGCCTTTCAGATGAAATAATATTGTGATGTTTTTATGCGAATCTCTCCGTTTTTCAACCAAATGCTCTTACGCTCATTTTCCTTTGCATCCTCATCCATTAAATACGCAGACTTAACAAAAGACGCATCGCCCTCATTTCTCATCCATTACTTAAATCCATAAAGTATTCGTCGGTGCAATAATACTCATTGTTAGTTACACTTGCACCACACCATGTAATATATTGCAACCGGATGGAAAGCCCTATTCCTGCCCCGTCTCATCCTCATTACCCGCAAGAGATGCGGACTACTCACCAGGGATTTCAATCTGGAAGAAGCAACTGAGCAA
Source organism: Tomocerus minor (assembly GCA_009936455.2). Lineage (NCBI taxonomy): Eukaryota > Metazoa > Arthropoda > Collembola > Entomobryomorpha > Tomoceridae > Tomocerus > Tomocerus minor. Next base: position 499,246 of record JAAAYG020000009.1, read on the forward strand.
CAGACCGAGAACTCGATACGGGAGACCGCCGCACAACAGAATATATTATTATTACATGCATTATTAGATAGACATATTCTATGTGCATCTCTCCTTCTCTTTCATTTATATTATCATGAAACTGAGATGGACTTAAATTTTCCTAGATCTACTAATACACTTTAGACTTAATAGTATTATTTCTAATGGAGTATAATACCTTGACGAGCATTTCGCCTGCCGTTGGCGAGGATTTTATTTCTAAATTACGGAATTGCCCTAAGCAAAACTGGAAGTTCTATTTATTTCAAACGTCAAGGCTGTGGCTACTTACTGATTTAAGCCTTATCTCAATGAAATGAAAGTACAAATGTAAAATTTGGATTATAATTGACAAAGCAACCCTCGTCGACAACTTTAGCCAATTAAAAGTGAAAGGCATAGCTTACGGTTCCTACCCATAAGCTACCCTTAACTATAAGTATATTTGATACCTCCACCTATATAGAACAATACAACCTTAAGAGTGCCTCAATGATACGCAAAAACCGTTTTTTAGCCCTTAGGGGAGCTAGAATGTTGATTTTTTTCTAAAAACGTAGGACATTCAAGTACTGAGGACAAGTCGCAGGTGTTTCCAGAAAAAAATATCAACAAGTTTCAAAATTAAATTTTTGTGGAGTAAATGCATGTAGTTTTGACAAATGTATTTATTTCTCCAATGTTTGAATATCTAAAGAAAATCCCACAGGGCCTGTCCTTGGGACAGGTGCGCACACTTTTTTGAGATATTACATTTTAAAATCGGGTGCTCCAAACTGGAGAAAGATGGCTTTTGCATATTATCCAAACCTGTCCATGTAAACGCCGACTAGTTTACTACGGCGCGTTCAATTTCCTAGTTTACTATGAAATTGAAAGAAACATTCCTGTTTTGTCCTGTTTTGTTCCTACGATTGTTGTCTGAAAATCTCGTAATCTTATCTTATCTACACTACGTC
>JAAAYG020000009.1:520369-549298 GCA_009936455.2 Tomocerus minor
CTACACAGTTCCTAAAACAAAATCTCTTTCTACTACTCTTTAGCAGCTCAGTTAAAAATTGGCCGATCAATTTACTTCCCTCATAAAATCCAAACACGTGGCAACTTTGTTTCATCGAAATAAAAATCCCGACTCAGTCAACCGATAGTAGCTATATACTGTTTTTGACTCCTGCAAAAATACTACTCTTCGCATTACATTTTTAATAGGCAAGAAAACATTTTTGAAAATGAAAGGAAAAACACGAATTTTATGTGTCATAAAAGGAAGGATGGAAAAGTCAACATTTAATACCAAAATTAATATCCAATTAAAGCTTTCGTTATGTACATACATACAAGGTGACTTTATTGGTTAGAAGACGTAAAAAGGCTATAGAATCCGCTATAATTGATGTCTCAAGCTAATGGATTGGTACACAAATTGAATTCGCCATGTCCGCTAAGTTAATGCTTCTCAAACTATTTACTCAAACTCTCCAACTATTTACTAAGAGGAAGTTTCTCACAAGTGGACTGTGTATGAATGGTAGACAGTAGGAGGAATGAAGATGTGTTTTTACCAATTTATAAGACGAATGTCATACTAATTTTCCATAATTAGATTTCAGACGACTCCATTCAATCTTCTTTCACATTTACAAATTCTCAGAAAACGGGATGTCGCTGATGATGCTGATTGAGATGACCGAACTCTTTTGGTCTTCATTCAATGCACTCACTCCGTGTCTTACATCCTAGTAAAACTCATTGGCCTCAGGTTTTTTTAACCAAAACTTGAGTCCTGCCTACCATTGAACATGTTCCTTTAGAAATCTCATTAGAACGATCTTATACTTAAAGCTACCTATCTATGCTGTACAGCATATTGATTGAAAATATTCTTTTCAACATTTTAAAATTTTGAATATTTTTTCAACTTGACTTGAACCGCGGATTAAAAATTGTGTTAGTTCCCATTTCATAGATTTTCGCATTGTCGCATACTTAATATCTATTTATATCAAATGCAGAAATATTTCCAGACAAAATGTGTACATATATGCGTAAGATATTTTTTGTAGATACAATTTGAACGTATAGGTAGGAACCTTATTTCGTTTAAATATGAATAAACTATGCAAATCAAATTCTGACAGATTTGATTTGAGTGTATTAGCAGAATGGGAATTTTGTCTGTCAAATTCTTTACACAAAACCCTAATAGCTATACGTATATCATCAATGATGAGTGATGAGTTTGTTAAGTAGACATTCCAGTTTGGCCAAAAATGCTTAGGGCGTAGATGGAGAAGAAGAGGAGGACAACGGCACATGTCAGATGTCATTTCTAAGCAATAATTATTGCGTACTTGTAGTACAAGGGAAGAGAAAATATATTATGACATGATTCATATTCCTACGCAGCTTATTTCTTTTGAATAATGCATTAATTATTTGACGTGAAGTGAGAGTCAAGGGTGCATGAGTAGTAAATTGTGTGTAGGTGGATTAGATGATGGGTTTGGATGATGGCATAACTATTCAAAGCTCAGGATAAAATAATTTCTATAAACAATGCCATGTACAAAACAACTAATAACCATATTCTTACTTAGTAGGTACTCTCTAAAATATTTGTATTTATGTGTAACTCGTAATTTTATTTAGTTTGTGAAGGTTCTAGAAATGCAGTGAGCTTCTTCACGTGTGCCAAATCGCGGACTTTGTGTTTCTATGTATAACTATGTAAATATATTTATTAGCTATAAAGCCTATTGTAATAAGTCAGAGGATGGAATGGGAGCGCTTTCCAGATTAATAAGCCATTAAATATCTGTGCTATATCTATTGTTCGAAAATGAGCAAACAAAACATTTGCACTTGTATTGTCATATTGTTACAGGATTTTACAACTCTCTATTATGTTCTGTCTGAGTGTATGTTAGACAAAGTTCAGATAATTTTTTACATGGATGACGATTGCCCATATAACGAGCATAGCTACATATAAGTACAAAGTAGAGTAATGTGTGTACAAGTGTTTAGATTCCAGTGAGTAAGAGTGCAAATGTGTTTAGCTTTGCACTAATGCAATAATAACATGAATAGAGCTTTTTTGCCGTGCAGTCATTGTGTAACATAATATAGTGTGTATCAGTATAGAGTGTGGTGGTGTGTATTATTCGAGAGTCGGAGAGTGAGTCCAGTCCAGAAGAACAGAGTTGTAGTCATAATATTTTTTATAAAATGATAGTTGTGTGACTTGTATGAAAATAGAGGGATGATATTACATTGTAGGTGTGTTGTGTGTGATTGCAGGTGATCAGAGGGGACAGAGACGAAGAGGGAACCAGGCAGCCTAAGCACAGGTAAACTACTGTGGAACTATAGGCTCCGTGTACCTGGACTGCTCTCGTGGCTTGAGAGAGAGAGAGAAAAAGCTGAGAGGAAAGTGAGAGGACGAGCGGAGATTTGGTGGATATACAGACAGGACGGAGTTGGATTGAGTCTGAAGTGAAAAAGCAATATCTATCTGTCTGTCTGAGTGTGCTGCTGTGTATTGTGTATATTATAAGTGGAGACAGAGTGCCCGCCCGACGGGTTGTATTTACCAGTATTAGTACTACTCTACTAGTGTAGTTAAGTAAGAGTTTGAGTCGCTCCTTGTAAGCGCTGAAGGATAATAGAGTGAAGTATCAGCTCAAGAATTGAGTGAGTTGTCCGTGCTGTTTGTTGGATTGGAGTGGCTGGCTTAACTACTAAGGTAAGTTGACGTAGTAGTAGTAGTAAGTAGTATTATAACTCGAGTTAACCTGTCCGTGCATTGCGTCCTCTCCTGCATCCACTTTTGCAATCTCCGTGAGTGCGTTGGAGTCCTTGTGTTTCTGTGGTTCTGTGTGAAGTTGCTGCTGAGAGGAACTACACGAGAGAGGTGGGCAACACTGGGCACATGTACTTAGCACTAATACCCATCTATGCTCTACTACTACTGGCCGCCTATCTCTCTCTGCTATTTTTAAGGAGATGAACAAGTGTGTTTATGTGTATGTATATTATGTATGTGTGTGTGTCTAGGGAGTGTGTGTTGGAGAGCTGCTCATCCTGGTAACAGTGGAGACGAGAGTTTAGCGAGGAGGAGGCAGACGAGATGAATGTGGACGAGGTGGTTCGGGAGGGTGGCCCAGGTGAGGAAGATGCACTGGGCGGCAGCCCCATTGGGATTGGGATTGTTGGTGTTGTTGGTGGTGGAGAGCAGTGTGCTGGTGGTGCTGACGAAGAAGAAATGGTGGACGCTGAGCGAGATTTGGCCGAAGATGCCCAATGGAAAAAGATACAGCAAAATACGTTCACACGCTGGGCCAACGAGCACTTAAAGACTGTCCACAAAAATGTCGGCAACTTGGAGACCGACTTGTCCGACGGACTCAGACTCATCTCCCTCATCGAAGTCCTCTCCGGCAAAAAACTCCCCAAGCACAACAAGCGACCCAACTTTCGCTCTCAGAAACTCGAGAACGTCTCCGTCGCTCTCAAGTTCCTCGAGAAGGACGAAGGGATCCGCATTGTCAATATCGGTACGTCCCGCCATTCTTTTTTCAAAAACAAACTCATCTCATGTCATCTCAATTAGGAAACTCATCTCTGTCGCAGATTTATTTTTGGCATTCCCTCGTGACCATTCCTGAGGCTGTTGTTACAATTACTAGAGTCCTATCTCACCTGAACTGCATGCCATGCACTTGCACTTAGATGTGTTATCGTGTAGCGCTGTTTTCATTTGTGCATTTAGGATCGCTGCCCTATCTCCTCTCCTACCTAAATACATACTATTACATAAATAATTGCACTCTCTCCTTCTCCTTTTATTCACGTAGCAATCATGCACTCAGCTAGATGATTTAATCCCTGAACGTACGCAAACACAACCTACGCGTACATAATAGAAATTTATTGCTGTACTTCTCTAACTAATGACATCGTGTCTCTCTAGCTCCTCACTTATCAAACAACTCGACTAGAATTTTACTTCCAGCTCCTCTGACTCCCTTCCTACTTAAGGGACTCCAATATTGTCTCTCTCTCTATCTATCTCTCAAGGCAAGGAAGTATCTCGACTCGACTCGTGTTACAATTTAGTCAGCAACTGTCATTCTCTCTCTGCATCATTAAGCACACATTTAGCTAATCGTACTCTGTTAATTCTGCCGTCGTTGTAAATAGATCCTTATAAGTCCATGAGCTCTAAACTGTCATTCTCTCAGCCTTGCCTTTCCCCTTTTTGCCACTTTGACCACTCATTCATCCATCAACCGTTTATTATGCAATGTCCTCATAATCTCCTCTCTCATAATCATTAGACACAAACATCTGAACAAATATGTACTTTTGTAAAGTATTTGTCGCAGTCGTGCTATGACACCAGTCCATTTAACTTTTAACGTGCAGTAAAATTTTTTTTATTAGTCATCAATAGGTTAGGCATACACCTTGAAATTTTTCTAGAAAGTCTAAAGATCACATAAATCTGACGATATAACTCAAAACAAAATAATCGAAGGGTATTAATTTAATTTTAAATGAAAATTTTTAACCTTAGATTCATACACATTTCTATTTCTACCGTAAAAATGTTTAGAAGATATTTAAAAATAATTAAAATGATTTATAGCAAGGTTTGTATGTCATTTGACTTATTATATAGCAAGACGTCAGTAGTGTATCCAATTATACTGCTACACATCTCTTTGTAATTATAGGAGGATATGCTAAAGATGTTAATGATCTCACTGCTGTCAAAAAAGTTTGTATGGGAAAATGAGTGGATAGATAATTATTTTCTGAGTAATTGACGTTTAATTTCAAAGTGAGGCTGAGGATATGTATCTGTTAACAATGTAGATATGCCGATATGCGTAAATGTTTGAGTTGAGTTGAGTACATGGTACATTGATTGTTTTTAGAATTACAGTATTTAGCCAGGACTTCTACTGCACGGAATGTGTTAAATGTCATTATGTCATTGAGTAAAACTATTGTGTTAGTCGGCGTAGTGGTAGCACATGCTAAATTAGCATTAGGCTAAATACTCACCGCAGGTTTGATTACTGTACTTATGGTGTATAATTTTAGGAATGAAGGTGAGTGCGCGAGTCGTTACATTTAGCATTTGTTAGTGTGACCAAAACGAGACACTTGTTGTGAGTGTGTAGTGGTAGGAAATAGGAATTGTAGTGTGTCCCTGTGTAGAACGAGCGTTATCTATCACTGAGTGAGGTGAGCAGAGTTGGTTGGTGCAGAGAGGATCTTTAATTGGCGTATGATGTCATCGGGAGTGAATGCCGGACGGCGAATTGCATTCTTTTTTATGCTGTCTGTCTTGGTGTTGATAATCCCTTGGTGCCCGTCCAGTGCAGAGTGCATACATGCAGATAGTGGATGTATTAAATAAATGTGAAAGAGTTATGCAGTCGAAAGATCACAGTGTTCTCCCTGCATCTCCTAAGTGGTTTCTTTTGGTGTGGCTGGCTCTCTCCATCCTTTAAACTCCTTTTCAACCAGGTAGCTTACTACTAAGTAACTGAGTGTAGGGACAGGGAATCTAGAGACTCAACTCTCTGTGCTAGAGTTTGCATCTCGACTGAACTTTGTATGGAGGTAATGCAGGAGGCAGGCAGGCGTTATGATTCAGCTACATAGATTCTCTTGTAAGGATTATGTATTGCATAGCTAAGGAACTACGTTCTGCAGATCACACAGACTCAACTAACTCATTCACTCATTCTCATCATCAACTCATTTTTTGTTCTCTTCGTCTGACTGACTCTATTGATGATTTGCAAAGTACTTTGTTCCTTCCCTACTACTCCACACTAGCCATAGCCCCATTCTCTCTCTTCACATATTTATACTTACATTTTAACATTTAATGCATGCGCATTAGTCCACACTTTACTTATAGCACGACGTCTATTCCATACTTACGCAGGTGTCCCTATAATATTTACTTTCCTCTCTTCTCAGTCTACAGCCGTTTTAAAAGTCATGGAACTTTACGGTGAACATGCAGCACTGCATGTTTTAATGTTTCTAGTAAGTCACGTAGGCTAATCTCTCCAGATTTTATTGTCTCGTTACCTTTCTTCCCGAGAATTATTCTTTAATATTCGTATATCATGCAAAACTGACGTAACAACGACTATACACGTTCTTCTTCTACAGTCTTAGACTTTGTTGCCAAATAACTACACAAAACTCAGACTGATCTTATCGTTCTTTCAAAAATTCTGTGATTCTCAATATCCATTACATGCTGTTCACCTTTAATTATTTTAACTAAGTGTAAAACGCATTATTACCTACTCTTTTAACTTTATGAACTCTTAATTCTCACATCACAGCGCACTCTTTATTAAAAGGAAATTGTGATTTATACCTAGCTTTTGGCAATCTCTTTTGGAATTCCTTTTCATTATCAAGAAATATATTAAAAAATAAAGTTCTAAATTGGATTAGCCATGGGAAAACTTTATTATTGATTTCCTAATTGAAAAGTTTATGCTGAGTGAATTTCTTTGCACGATTTCTAAAGCCGTCCTCGATTATATTAATTGTATTTGCAGAGAGGATTTTAACAATTATTCTATAGTGCAGAGTGTTCCTAAGTGGAGAAACAGCAACAAAGAACTTGAATTTCTGTTCAATATTCCCAGTTTTGTCTTTTTATGCGCAGGGTGCAATATTTCTTACACAGAAAACTAATCTTACTCTGTGTGTCTTATCTGTAGTGAGAATAATTGTTTGACTGAGATCTCTGACATATTAAACTTAGGTATTACACCAGTAATTGCATTTATGGAAGAAATTGAGCATGAGCTGTATTAGCGTGGAAAGGATTAGTGCTTATAGTAAATGAAGTAAGTAGGTAGTATGTTTAATACTCTTATCAATCATAAACACGTAAATATCTCAAGAAAGTGAACTCTAGTCAACTTAGAGTCGTATCTACTTGAGTGTGTTGTGTAGAGTGTGGACGAGAGTTGTTTTGAGCTGTTAGGTAGTGGAAGGAGCCATGCAGGCAAGCCGGCGTGTTTTGCAACCATAAAAAACTCAGCCAGCAAACCTACACACAGTTGTTGTTTTCTTTCATCCTGAAAGTTTGCTACATAATAATAATGGATACCTTGCCTTGGCGAGAGCCACGTATGCGTATGTGGCACATATCGAATCCGCAGAATGTAATTCCTCTGTTTTCTTCCATATACGGGCATGACATCTCGCATGTTTGCAAATGTCTTGTGCTGTCCTTCCCCTTTCTGGGATATACTACTTTGTTATGCTTTGCTATCTGTTTGTAAATGCTGAGCTAACTCCTAGCCACTATCAAATCAACAGAAATCATGCAAACATTTAATAACGTGGCTTGGCAATCTCCTTCTCAGCTCTTCTCTCCATATCTGTACTTACAATGTGAGAGCATGACAATATTTAGGTACTAAAAATACTGGCTGATAACAAGGATGTTATCTGTAACTAGTACAAGCAGAGATTGCTGAATCGTCGAAATCAAATCCCAATTCACTAGCTCGGCAAAAGTCTACGAAAGGAAAGAGTTGAGCAAGTTATAGGAGCAGGGAGCCCCTTTCTCTCCAAAATTTGATCTTCTTGTTGATAATTGCATTGGAGTTATGTTCAGATTTCATGAGGAGATATTTATTCCTTGTACGACTTGCTTTAGGTTGCTATTTGACAATGTCGTGAAATGGAGAGTGACACAATCACCTCTCACACAAGAACAATAAATGTATGTGTAGAGTGTAGAGTCTTGTCCTGCTCTCGTTCTGTCCTGTTCTACAAGAAATATTGAGTCAGAGAATAAATATGAATTGTCGAGCCAATGACCAACCATTGTCAACCGGCTTCTCACTCAACCGCAAACACATCACAAGAAAGAATCATCTTTGCTAGCAAGCAAGAGCCAAAAGAAAGAAAAAAATCTTTTCATTTCTTTTTCCATTTAAGCTCTTTCTGCATTTTCCTTCAATATTCACTTGAGATGGTTCTCTCTATAAATAAGTGTCATTCCCCGCGCATCTACCTAATATCCTTACACATCCTGCATCGCCTCCTTTACTATTACCTACAACTTACCTATGCACATATTATTATTATTATTATGCATATATCTATACATAATCCTTATTGTTAGATCTTCTTACGTATATAATAGTTTTACATTCCATAGAGTATTATTCCTGCTTAATGTACTATGTAGGTAGGTAGGTAGACATAGTCAGCTTATTTTATTACCCAAGTAACTTATATTTACTATTCCCCAAGGTACGTGGCTGGAGAGAATCCTTCTTCTCTAATATCACCGAGATGATTATGAAAAGCTCCTTTCCTAGTAATCTCATTCAATTGCCAATGTGAATTTGTTGCTTATACGTTATGTAGTAAATGCATCACATTTTACTACCTTTATGGCCCTGTTTGAGAATATATTGCAATTGGCTCTCTATTTTGGCTACGTCTCCTCTAACATCAAACGCCTCAAATACAATATTCTGACTTGCAGACATTAGAATATTCCTGCACACACATCCGTCTATTAACTTGCTAACTTTTTTATCTATAGTAGTAGTAGGATATTTCTTATTTCTCTCTCGCACTATAGATTTACTGTTTATTATATCAAAAAGGACGTTACTTCTCAATGGCCACACTAACATTTTCTGAAGTGAATTTCAAGTTCTGGAATACAAGTCCAAGATAATCTTGTGTGATTTTTGCTTGTCTGAATACGTTTTTATCAGCATGCAAAGATTACAAAAACTATTTCACTACAAGAGGTGGACGTACCTAAAATTGAAGGCTTTATGGCTTTGTGGTCAGTATCTTACTTTCAGTTTCACTAATGTTTTTCTCAGTTGACTCACACATTATGCCAGGCTAGCACATCAATTGTCTACCTATTCATACAATTGAGAACAAAATTACCTAATTTTCTATGGATTTATTTTTTACAAGGTAACGTGAATGCCCCAATTGAACCCCCTGTGCTCAGTTAGCTTCACACGTGCTAACAAGCTTCTTAAGACTGACATTTTTTGTCATTAATTATGTCACACTCGCACAAGCAATAACAAAAAATAGTTGCTGACATGGCTTAAGAATAATTTTTCAGTGCATATAGAATATTTCTGAAAATAAAGGACAGGCAGGGCGTTATGTCAGAGAATTAAGACAGCAATTTTCGATTATTAAATTAGATATGTCTGGAATATTTTTCAATATGAAGAAATGTCAATAGAAGAGTCGCTCCCTTCCTGCCTATTGTCAGTATAGAGGAAATTAGCAAGTAGAAAGCTACAATATAGTTTCTATGATATAGGATGATGTGAATGTATATAAGGAAGATGTTTGTGTGTATGTTGTTGAAAACGGAGCAATTTAAATTGTAGCATGTCTAGTTTAGGTGGAGAAAAGTTTATTTGTGGTGAGGTAAAGAGTAGGAGTTCTTGAAAGAAGAAGGAAAGGTGGTAAAATAAGAGGGAGTTGCTTGAGAGCTGATCTTTTCTATTAGAGACTAAGTTGAGTTCCCTTCTATTTGTCGGCTACAGAGGAAAAGATAAAGTAACGGAATGCTAAAAAGAATGGAATGAAATGGCAATGTTCTTTCTTGTTCTTGGCTGAATGCAAAGTCGAGCTGTGTCTGTGGTGCGGCCTGCTGTAGTATTTAGTCTGCATCATGTTCGATCGTCGTTGCTCTTTGTGAAATCCTCTCATGTTCTCCTTTCCACGTTCTCTGCTCCCTACGCTCAAAAGTACAAATGCACAGAGTAAATGGACGTGCCGTATTTCAAGGAAAGCATCCCGCCCCACCTCCCTCCGATCCCACTCAATTCCTGACTCACAAACTTTTGTCCAGAAGATGCGATGGGAATATCTCCACAGTCACTGTACTTAATAAAAGTCGGTGGTTTCCTTTCGTGAACTACGGTGTTCAGTCACTGAGACGTGAAACTGCACTACACTGCAATGGCACTCGGTACATAATAAAAAAATAACGAAGTCCAGGGTGGGATCCTACTAAATTCTCTGCTGGATGTACACATAAAGCACCTACAACTCCTGACTCTGTTTACAGATGTAACTGATAAGATAGGAGTGAGAGAGAGAGAGAGAGACAGACAGAGCAATTGAAAGTGTTATAGGTCCATGTCCATCTTCCATCAAGGTTGTTCCGCTTAGATTCTCTTCCATGCATTCGTATCCTTTTGATTCCTGTCTAAAAATAAACTCATTTTCCATGGGATATGAAAATGTAGTATAATAAGAGTAGGTAGGTAGCTGCAAAAGCTTTGCCCTCTCTTTCTCGCCGCGCTCATTTACCATTTCACATTTTACTCGTATAACTCATCCAGGGAACAAAAAGCAATTCCTTTTTTGGAAAAAAATAACACATTTTTTTTCTTTTTACTATATGCCTAGAAATGAAACGATGAAAGTACCTAGCTGGTTTAATTATGCCTAATTATTGTAGTGCAAAAATAAAAATAAATTGTTGCCGTTTTTATAATTTGCTGCTTACTATTTGTACCAAAAAAAATATTAAATAATCCTAAAGTATTAAAAGTTTTTTGTTCCCTGAACCGATCACATGCTGTTGTGTTTCTCCATGCACTCTGCCAGGCAGTCTCTGTAATTACATGCATAGTATAAGAGTATGGGAGCTTTTGGTTGTGTCAAATTGAAGTTGAGACTGTTGACTCCTTCTTTTCATTTCGATAGACTGAAATTGTTACATTCTATTCCGCACAATAATAAAATATTCATTTATTAGCATAATATCTTCTTGTGTTGGGTGAGTCGCCTTTTGAGAAAAGCAATCTGAGACAGAGAGAGATACAAAAGAGATGCAGACAGAACTATTTAGAATTGCATTGCACGAATATCTGCAACGATGATACGAGTCTCTAGTCTCTAGATATCAGCAAAAGAGTTTTCTGCATGCCTACTACTACTTTATATTGTACTGAACAGATCTGCACAGGCAGTGCAACTATGTGAATCTCAATGACCGTATTACTATTATGAGCCATCATGTGCACAACGGAAGGCAAGAAACCTTTCCTCACATCTAATACACTGACTGTGTAGTAGCAGAGAGATGAGATTTGATTGGATCCGAGCATCCGACACTTGAAATTTACTCTTTCCACGACGACGGTTCAACTTCAATACTCTCAACTTCCCCAGATAAAATTAAAGACCATTGTTACATTCCGCATTTTCAAATTAGATCCAATAAAACATAGGCACGATGAAATCTTTCTAATCGCGCCACTGAGAGTCAAACGAGCTACTTTATCGCTCTGTGCATTCCATAATGTTCGTATATATACTCACAATTTACTACTTGTGTGATTGTGTGCTTTGCACATTACTTCTCTATGTACCTACTAATCAATAATCACCCACGTCACTAACAAACCACAAGGATTCTGACTTCTGAGCAAAATTCTCATTTGAATCATTTCTCCTATATATTTCATTGTCTTCTTTTACGCTACCTATACAATTAAATTATGCTCCATTTTACTATTGAATTTTGTTAAGTGAATAACATAATTAAAATAACGTTGTATTTTTGCCATACATTCCCATGCAATATAAAAATTGTTTGAAATAAATTAATGGACGGCATTTACATTCCATGTTGGTAAAATTAGATATTTTTGCGAGGAAGAGATAATTTATTATCTAATTTCCCCGCAGCTTCTGATGGCACATCTGAAACTCTGCTCTTGCTTATTGCTCCGTGTAAAATAATTATAATAACAGGAATGTTTGTTAGTGATTACGTGATTGTACTTTGGGGTGTAGTTAGTAATTGTGGTCGTGATTACAAATCCCTAGATTTTCCCTCCAAGTCCGTATCTACCGAGTGAATGTGGTTTTAATGAATGGCTGCTCTAGCTATATAAGAAAAGATTGCCTATTGTAGACAAGCAGGTAAAATGGATCTGACATTCAACTGTAAATGAAGTTGAGATTCCAAGTCGGGCTAATTCCTTTCTGTTGTGATATTCCTAAAAGGGCATTTAGTGTGTCAGGGAAATTGTGCAGACTGTAGATCATAATATAAAGGAAGTAGTTTAATAAAATATATTTCCAGTTGTGACTCTGTGTAGTTACTTAAGCGATGGGCTAAGTGAGTCGTCGTCTTGGTCGTCATGCGAGTAAATATCGTCGTGTAAGTATTTCCATAACATTAGGCAGGCACAAGATGTAAAACAATGGTGCTATGGTGTGGGATTGAAATCTGAGGGAGGGAAGATAAATAATAGTGTTTCTCGGCGGATAATGCTGTAAGAGAGCTGGTTGGTAGGTAAGGTAAGTGTCTTAAAACAAAATCCACTTTAGGTGAAATTACATTAGATATTATTACATTTGAGTTGAGATGTGCTAAGCTGGAGTCGACTAGGTGCATGTATGTAGCTACACGATGTCTGACTGAATCTGCATGCAAATGCAAGTCAAGTGCAAGGCTTGTCTTCGGGCTCTCTCTTTCAGTCTCCCTTCCCATCTCTCTCTCATCTCCAGCTCTGGATTCCATCATCTCCCGTCTACATTTGCATTTTCCTCTCTCATTCTCATCTCTCACCTTCTATGGCTATACGCAGCTAGATGGATAATGATAGAGAGATGTATGCAGTGGAGGTATAGGGCCATCATGGATTTACATATTATTATGATGATGATATTAGGAGACCTAGACCTATGCTTTGCGTCCCACGTCATGTGTAAGCACAAATATTTGGATTCCTCCTGCGTATCTCTACAATGGCCAAAGGTATTTACATCCTCACATATACAGATGCATATAGAGAGAGATTTATATAGCAGTACCTACTATCATCTAGCTATATCTCTCAGTACCTTCCTGTTTGCAAAAGAGCAATTTAACAATGAGCTCAACTCATATCCTATCCTAAGGCCTGTCTCACTCTTTCTGTTTACATCATCAGGAGGGAATGTGATCTCATCTCAATCTTAGCCTTCCTCTTCCATCCCTCCATTACCTACGTATATGCTGTCCTCATTCCCTATCACTGTGCTAACAATCCTCCTCTTCACTCTCTTCATCATCTATATATATATACACTCGTATATATACAAAAACTGGATCTTAATTTAAAGAGCAAATACAACTATATTATAACAGTTTTGAATTTCTATTTACATTCTCACTGAAATCAACGAAGGATTTAAATACAGGACTAAACTATTGGAATTAGGATTTAGAAATGTAAGTGCAATCGAGGAGTAGAGTCTGAATAAAAAGGGATGCATGTGTTCAAGTGCTCGTATATAATCCTCTGGTTTAGTGTAGCATTATTTGAGATGAAGAGAAAGATGAGAGGGAGCAGTGGCGGTGGAATTCCGCAAAAGCCACACTCGATGCAGTACAATCTAGACGGTTTTCTCTCTGACTCTCGCTCGACACATCTCGGTTTCCCTTTTTCTTCCTCTCTCCCAGTCCAACGTGCTCGAGTGCCAGTCCAAAGTGGTAGTTGCACTGAATAGGCTACTTCCCAACCTCGGCTCCAACCAAATTGTCCATACGATCACATTTAAATAGTCTGCATGTGCATGCCAACTAAAACCACAGAGCCGTCCAACTGAAATGCTGACTTGGCTTCGGGATAGTTTGTGACTAATAATTACAAAGTACAAATACTCGAGACTGAGCTGATGATGAGTTTTGATCTGTCATGTCATGTCATTCCTATTTTCCTCTTTACCGCATTATGTAATTTCTGCTGACTGATCTTCAGTTTTGACACAAGGCATTCTATAATTATTCCTCTACTCTCTCCAAATCCCCTCGCTCGCACTACTACAACCAATCTTTTATTAACTACACATACCTAATTCACGTCCAACCAACACTCATCCCAACCCTGCTCACAAACTCACTCAAAAGCAGCAATAATGTTTTCTTACATCTCTGAGCAGCTCTTTAATCTCTCTCTAGCCATGTAAATATTCATGAAATAATTATTTCCCCAGCTTTTACTCATCCAATTTCTATCTCGAAACAGGAATGGAAAATTTTGGAGTTCCTAGTAATCGAAATTTCTTAAAAATTTTGTGAAATTTCCCCTCGATTCCCTAAATCCCAACCCACTTCAAGGGTACTGACGCTAAGAATTTTGGCATAAAACTGCCCTATACACATTTCGAAAGAAAACTTAGAATTTAAAAATAAATTCCAGTTTTATTTACTTATTTATTTATTTGATTTATTCAGCAAACTTTTTTTATTCAATTTATACTTCTGAAACACACATTGGATTCTGGTAGCTATCCCTTTTAGTATCCTAGTACCCAGTTTCCAATAAAATTTCATTTATGGCTCAAGGTGTATTCGAATTCTCTCTGTCAGGCTTACACATTTATTTTACCATAGTAAAAACATTTCTTAATATGAAATTACATTTTCTGGGATCAGAAGAAAAAAAGAGTCAATAGACATCTGAAGAACATCATTTTTACCTTCTTTGTTATTCATAGCCATACGTAGCATATAAATAATGAGATGATGAGATCATAGGAAATAATATCTGTGTAGAGCAGCTATAGAGATGTACAATCTTTGTAGAGCAATCATAAAACTTTATTTACTTGCAGCTCACGAGAGTTGTCTGCAAATTCTGTCTGTACAAATATTTTTGTATTATGTTAATCCGTCAAACAGAACGCAAAGCGCCTAATTTTTTTCTTCCAGTTTCATTTAGAATTGCACACGGGGACATTTGCCAACTCTCAGAGCATTTATATATTATATGCAATGTTAGTATATAATATATAGGGAGATTAAAATGTACCTACCTGCTAACACTGCTATTTATATATATAAATTATCTCCTAATCCTAAAGTGTACATACATATGTAATTTGTAGTCCTGGCTTTCACATTGTGTATATACAAGGAGATTTCAGGATATCTTGCATAAAGTGTCATAGTCGTCGCTATTATACTTTTGTCACTATCTACAGAGGAAAGGGACTCTGTAAATGTATTGTTTTCAGTTGCGTGTCTTTACAGCGCCCAAGGATTAGCAGAGAGAGAGAGAGAGAGAGAGAGAGAGAGAGAGAGTGAGCGCGAGAGGAATGTGTAATTGTGTATGAATATTTTAAATGTTGGGCTTCCGTCTGAATTGGCAGAGAATGCTATGGTGTGACATGAGATGAGTGTGCAGATATTCATTAAGAGAACTAATGTGAATTGTGGATGTGTGATTTGCAGATTCCTCAGACATAGTTGACTGCAAATTGAAATTAATTTTGGGACTGATATGGACGCTGATTTTGCACTACTCCATTTCGATGCCGATGTGGGAGGGAGAGGAGGACTACCAACAGGGTGACAAAGGCCCTACTCCCAAACAAAGGTAATCCTTTAATGCTCCTTCCAGCCTTTGCACACATAAACACTGGAATTATATTCCGCTACAGAAAGAATCTAAACATTTCAGCCTTCCCATTCTCTTCTCTTTCGTTTTGACTCTGGTGAGGAAGAGCTACTAGAATTTCCCATTGTTAACACTACATAAAAGCCGCATCCAGTTTTCAACACAAAGCTAAACTAAGCAAGATTTGCTAGAAAGCATAGAAATACTTCCTGTAATGTAAATAAATGTTAACAAGAAAGCTGTAGTAGTACTTAGGCATTACACTGCTCTTCTGTTTCTGCTTTGGATTGTATCAACGTCATTGAAATAAAACATATATAGTGCTAACATAGGATAGGTCTTAGATGTATACTTAGGCAGATGTGTATTACTTACGTGCATCAGCAACAGTATAGTGATATTTTTTACAGATTACATTAGATTTTGACTGGAGTAGCTAAGGATGGAGATTTTGTAGGGAGAAATATAAAGGTAAATGCCTTAGTATGAAGGATATGATATCGATGTATATAGTTTTAGAGATGCCAGATGCACATTTATTATAGGTGTAGTGTGTAGGTACTTCACCTAGATTTACTTAGCCTCTCTAGTGGCTACTCCCTTCAGTTTAGGGAATTTGCTCCACTTGAATCCGAGTAGTCTTCCCTTTCATCTTGGGCCTACGAGTGTAATGTTTATATTATTCTCTTCCGTCTCTCTCACTGCATATAATTTATTCCACATTGGCAGTGGTAATGATCTTCTGTTACAGAATTTCTAAAGAGCCATGTTCCTTGCACCACTTAAATCATGTCTTAGCTAGCTACACACATTTATGAGGCTACAAATGCTTTGTAGAAGATTACCTGTAGGCACTTACATTTACAGTATTAGAGAGCAGAGTCATTTTTCAAAAGATTTTTCACATTAGACTATCGTGCCTCTCACTAAAAACCCATCTCTGCTCTCCGAGAGCAGTTTATTTACAAAGAATGACTTTTCCGCCATTCCTCCTCCATATATTCATACTAAAGAGAGATAATTTAAGAATGACTCTGGTTTTTATTCTCTTTACAGACTTTTACATTGGGTCCAGAGCAAAGTTCCGGATCTTCCAATTTCCAACTTCACTTCAGACTGGAATGACGGGAGAGCAGTGGGAGCTCTGGTTGATGCAGTTGCTCCAGGTTCCTTTTTCTCTCGTTTTTATGCCTGCTGCTGATACATAACATTAGATATTCTCTATGGCACGAATCCATGTATAATAAGCTGTGATGTTTCCGCCTCTGCGGACAGGACACGGACCAAAGCCTTCGCTCTCTCCCTCCATCTCTCTCCCATCTCATCCCATTCCCTCTCAGACATTCTCCTTTCTTTCTCTCCTCCACTTAAATACTCAACTGTCAGCCCTAACCCTCCACAGCAGCTTTCTCCTCTTTCTTTATCTTTCTACAATGAAAGAAAATGTGAGCACTTATCTTTCTGGCCCATAGACTCAATGCACCAGTCCAAATATACACGCAATTCTTATATAATCCCAAATACCAATAGAACCCTTATATATGTAGCACGCATAATGAAATTAGCTACATTCCTCTTTCAAAATACTCTGAATACAAATTCACCCATTTACATGCATACGAGTTGGATGTAGGGAAAATTTTTGAAATCTATGCTAATGGAAACAAGATAATTGAGTTAGCGAGCATTATGTATTTTATATAAAATTCTGATGGGTGTATGTGTGGAAAAAGAAGATTTTTAATTATTCCTCAGCTAATAAATTAGCTTTATCCAGGCTGAAATCCAGGTTTCATATTAGGAGTTCGCAGGAGCATTCTTAGAATAAATATTCCATGACGCTCGGATCTAAAGTCATGAATGATTGATGATATAGGACTGTGTCCGGACTGGCCAGACTGGAATCCTCACGATGCTCTGCAAAACGCCGCAGAAGCTATGGGTCTCGCTGACGACTGGCTTAATGTCCGTCAGGTGAGAAATATTTTCTGTAATCTACTACGATGTAATTGATCTCTGTAGACACGTAATTCTTATTTAATCATCTCAAATCTTTTTCTTTTCCGCTCAAATGCATTCCACTTACCAATGGAAAGCTAAATGTTTATTAACGAATGGATTTTGTGGTTTTGAATCTGTGCAGCTCATCAAGCCGGAGGAGATCATAAATCCGAATATTGACGAATTGTCTATGATGACATACTTATCTCAGTATCCTAGTGCCAAATTGAAATCCGGAGCCCCCATCAGACAGAGAACGAATCCTAACAGGTGTGTACAGCATGATTTATTTATTAAAATATTATGGAACGAGAGGAATTCAATAAAAAATCCTATACATGCAAAATTGAATTAAATTTGAAAACAATGAAAAAAAACGAGGAAAGTTTTCGGGACTGAATTTTCTTTGACGTTACTTTTCTATATTTGATCTGAAATTTTGATGATCCCTTTGAAATTCCTTGGAGAGATATTTTACCTAAATTTGAACTGATTTATTGATTGTTGGTTGTTAATGAATTGATGCTGATGATGATGATCCTTTAATTGGTATCACTCTCTCTCTCTCCACTGTGAATGATATTCATATCATGTCGACTGTATCCAATCCATGTAGTGTTGCTCCACCAAGGTAATTTTTCCCTACCATCTTGGGCAGACTAAAAAGAGATAAATCCAGTTAATTATTTTTCCTAATCCGTAACCAAATGTACATATATCTATGATTAAGAACTTGTAGTAGTTGTACATAGAACCCTACTCATCTATTTACTCACCGCTGCGTAACGTTTCTGTTCGCGTGAGTTTTGTATTTAATGACTGAACAATTGAAGCTACCAATTAACATTTATTTACTTTTCGTGCTTTATGGCCCATGAAAAGTCAAGTTTGATGTTTGTTTTCGGGTGCATTATTCCTTTCGTTGGTTTTCCTCTAATCGTGAGTGTCTCTTTGAGTGTGATTATCATTGCAATTCGCATTAGGGCAATTTTGACGCCTTAATGTCACGGCCGCACTCTTCTAAACTCTCGAATTCTCGCTAATCGCGTCTTATTGTCTTTGCATTGCCCACAGAGTGAGAGCTTATGGACCAGGGATTGAGCCGACCGGGCCTGTCGTCGGCGCTCCGGCCAATTTCACTGTCGAAACATTTTCTGCTGGAAAAGGGGACGTAGCTGTGATTGTAGAAAACCCCAGAGGAGACAAGGAACCGGTATGCATTAACTGACTTCTCTTATTGTCTGATCGATATTCCAACTGCACCTTTCTCTGCCTCTCTCTCTCTCTCTTTCTCTCGACAGTTTCCCAACTGCAAGGTTCGCACTATTAAATGCATCTCCCCGCGACTATCTATCCCGTAGCTATATCCACCGACCTGTCTTATGTCCCTGCCCGAATATTGCACACAGCATGACTATACTTTTCCAATTTGCTTTTATTATGGAAGAACACGCTTGTTTCCTCCATGTCCACAGGACTAGTGTCATCAGTCCGTCCCCAACCGTTTTATACTACTGTAGCCGAAAGGAGATTCCTAAAGTTCCTGCTATTATTCCATTAGAAACCTTTAGCAGCGCTATAGACTTCTAACGTAATCCCCAATTTAGCTCCCCTAGACAACTCTTCTCTCTGCAAACATTCTTTGCATAAAACAATCTCGTGTTATTCAATATTTTAGTATATTCAGGGTGGGAACTTGGACTTTGTAAAATCAAATCTAGTTTTTTTTTATATTTAAAAAAAAACCCCATTTGACTTTGATCGAATACGATAGAATGCATAATATAAATCACAAAAAAAGACTGTCATAGTTGATAATATCGCGGATTTAGTTGATGCGATGTAAAAGGCAACAACATTTATAGCAGTCAAATATGAAGATTACATATAGGAATGTATTTTTAGAGGAAACCATTTCGAAAATGGAAATTTAAATCCCCATTTCTATAACTTTTTTATGTGTCTCTCGCTTTTTGCGGTTGAATGAATTCTGCGTGGACTACGGTGGATGTAGGAAAAGAAGAAAGGGATTTAAGGCTAGTGTCCTCCTGCGTTGTAGATATTGCTCTGTCGTGCGTATCTGTAACATAACTAAAGATAAGTAAGTAGGAAGTAGTGTATAGGGAATGTTCTTGTGTTTTCTTAGCTCGAGTTGCTATGTGAAATGAAGAGGAGCGTCGGAGTGAGTGATACTTTGGCTCGTATAGGCAATAAAAATGTATGTTGCTGGTGTTTAGGTGGAGATGAGGTTCAACAACGACCGAAATCTCACTTACAGCATTTCGTACACTCCAAAACTCGAAGGCCCTCACAATGTGTCCGTAACGTTTGCGGGTAGGGAAATTCCGAAATCTCCGTACACGGTGCTGGTGGAAGGGCATGCTGGTGATCCAAGTAAAGTGACTGCCTCCGGACCAGGGCTCGAGCCAGAAGGGGTGGTCATCGGTCGACCTACTTACTTTGACATCCATACCAAAGGTACCTATCTATCTATACACAAATACTTGCTAACTGCTACAACAACTTTAGATGGATAGACCGCCAACCATTCCTGCCATGCTAACCAAAGCCAGGGAACTGGAAAAGAGGCAAAGCCCTGGACAGAGACTCTCTCTCTCTCTCTCTCTCTCTCTCTCTCTCTCTCTCTCTCTCTAAATGGCTTTAGCGTAGAGTTCATCTGACTTGGTGTAGCCACCTCCTGAGCTGATAGGAGGGATAGAGATAGACAGGGAGCCCGTAGATATGGCCGAAACTTTAAGTTATCCCCAAATACAGATATCTATGAGGACAGATGGGATGCAGGAAGATGAGGGAAATCAAACTGAGCTCTGTCCTTGTAGCACTTACGACCACAGACTTTTCATTCCATGTTTTTGTCCAACAATGAAGAGGATTGTAGATTTGCTGAGCCTCATTCGGCCCTTGATCCTCTTCTCCAGTTCAATTCAGTACTGGATGACTCTTGAGTGTTAGTCTGTGTGGTCGGAGAAAGATTGGAAGACAAACAGAAAGTTTATTTGGTTTCTGTGAAATATTTCAGAGGCTGGGAAGGGTGTTCCCGAAGTGATTATTCTTGACCCAGCTGGCCATAAGAATTCTGTGCCTGTGAAACTTCGCCAAATTAGTCCAGACGTCTGGAGATGCGAATACGCGAGCTCCGCCGTCGGCCTGCATTCCGTTAATGTTTTCTTCGCTGGAAAGCCCATACCTAAAAGTCCCTTCGGAGTTTTCGTATCACCCATTTCTGATGCCAAAAAAGTACGTGCGTCCGGTCGAGGACTGCAACCAAAAGGAGTTCGAGTCAAAGATGCTGCAGATTTTAAGATTTAC
Organism: Tomocerus minor; assembly: GCA_009936455.2. NCBI lineage: Eukaryota > Metazoa > Arthropoda > Collembola > Entomobryomorpha > Tomoceridae > Tomocerus > Tomocerus minor. Next base: position 541,164 of record JAAAYG020000009.1, read on the forward strand.
ACGGACGGCGCTGGTGAAGGGAAAGTGGAAGTACGAGTTATTGCGCCCGGTTAGTACTTTCTCAATAAATACTTTATGAAACTCACTCACTTTCTCCGCCACTCACGCCCATCTCTTCACAGGCGGAGCTGCCGAGGCTGTCAATATACGCAAAATTAACGGAACTACCTACGAAGCCATTTACCACCCACGCAAGGAGGGCCGCTACATTGTCATGATCACCTACGGGGGCCAGGAAATCCCGCGCTCACCCTTCGAGGTCAACGTAGGCCCCTACAAGGAATCCACCATACGCGCCTACGGCCCTGGACTGGCTGGCGGTGTGGCGGGATACCCCGCTCTGTTCACCGTAGAAACGAACGGAGAAACCGGTGCCTTGGGTAATGACCTTTCCTGTCTCTCCCGCCCGCCACCACTAAATTCCGACGCAGCTCCTAATCCCCTCACTTTGTTCTCTCTAATCAAATTCTGTACAAACACGTTTCCTTCCCTTGCACAACAGGGTTCAGCATAGAGGGGCCGTCTCAAGCCAAAATAGACTGTCACGATAATGGAGATGGATCTGCCGACGTTCGATATTTGCCCACCGCTCCCGGCGAGTACGCCGTCCACATTCTCTGCGATGACGAGGATATCCCTAAGTCACCCTACATTGCTCAGATTCTACCCAAAAGCGACTTTCATCCTGAACTCGTAAGCTTTAACCTACGAAATCCGAAACGTCGCAGATCTCTCGCATTCCAGCAATTTAGCCACATGTACCTTAACTCCTGCACACGCTCTGCATTTGTTACAGACAATTCCTCTGTCTCCTCAGCAACAGTCTTATAGATGATATGCAGTTCAACAGAAATGTTTTTGTCTAAATGTTAAAGACAATTGCAGTTTTCATGCACATTAATTTAATTGTCAGTTTTATTTGATTGTCTAGTTTATTTATAGTGTAAATTTTATTTTCTTTAATCAAAAAAGAGAAGTATTTTTTTTATTTTGTGGATGGGTGATAGAAATGAGTGCTATTTTTTAAGTTGAAAAGTTGTTTGGAAAATAAGATGTTACTTTGAAATGTCTAATTATAATAATTACGAGAGTCTGGATTAGGTATGCTTTGTAGTTGGCATGCAAAGAGGTTCATTCCAGAGATTTATAATATAATCCGCTAACATAAAAGGATAAAAATGTATGGATTTGGCTGAGAGTAGTCTCATGGCTGGGATGCCGAGAGCATATCTGAATTTAAATGGGCTTCTTGTTTTCCGTCCTCGCTCTCCATTCTAATCACTTGTTTTCTTACTTACTTAGGTGGAGTGTCACGGACCCGGCCTGGAGCCAACTGGAATTTTTACAAATAAGCCAGCGGAATTTACGGTGGATACGCGACGTGCCGGCTCCGCTCCTTTAGAAGTCACTGTATGCAAATAGTCTGATTAGCAATTCTGGGCTTGTCTTTGATGTGGCTGTGAAATGTGATTGTGTAGAATTGTGATTTGATTGCCCTGGCAGGTTATGGATTCTCAATACAACCAAGTGGACGTAAAGTTGAAAGAGACGAGCGAGGGGATCTACTCCTGCAACTATGTGCCAAAACGGGGGGCCAAGCACACCGTTCAAGTGAGACTCTTTTTTTAAGCAGACGCTTAAGCGTCGCAGATTTGCAAATGTCATCTAATTGATTTAATTGTCCAGGTGAATTACGGCGGCGTGCCAACCAAGAAAAGTCCTTACCGGATCTACGTCTCGCAGCCTACAAATCCCGGGAAAGTGCAGGTGTTCGGTCCTGGCGTGGAGAAAGGGATCAAGTCTCAAAAGTCGACGCATTTCAACATCGACGCTCGAGATGCGGGGGCAGGGGATCTGGCAGTTGCCATTACCGACGAGAAAGGACAAGCGATTCCCTACGAATTGTCTGACAATGGAGACGGGACTTTCTCGGTTGACTACTCTCCGCCCACACCTGGCAACTACAAAGTGAGTGCTCTCGTCAGACAATGGCAATGGAAATGCAATAGGGAGGTGAACCGTCTGATTTTATTTAACTTTCTCTTTTGTTTAGGTGAGCGTCAAGTACGCTGGGCAAGAAGTTCCTCAGAGCCCGATCCGCGTCGCCGTCCAACCTCACGTCGATGTGTCCAAAGTCAAAGTGGATGGTCTGGAGCCAAGTAAGTTGCTCTTTTTATTCTAGTCAAATAATCACGTGAGTTGTGTGCGTTTGTGTCGGGGGAAATCAATGTAATTGACAAATCCAGTCGATCAACTTCACTCACTCTTCCCGCGCCGCAGAAAAAATTATTGTCATTATTCGAGAAATGGGGTAGGCTGGGTGTCTAATGAACTCACAGCCGCCGTTTTTCTTGTTTGCGGGTTGGGGGGAGTGAGGAATGGGGCAATGAAGGATAGCCAGATGGGCATGAATCTGGAAACGGCGGGAAATGATTGGGAGAAAGGTAAAATGAGAAAGTCTAAGTTTGGGGGCCTTGTGTTCAGTTGCACCCATCAATAGTCTGCAGCAGTTCAAAGTGATCACCCAGGGGGCGGGGAAGGCGGATATCGCCGTCTCCATCACCACGCCGTCGGGAACTAAAGTTCAAGCACACGTCATTCCTAGTCCGGAAGGATTCCTCGTCAATTTCACGCCCACGGAACTGGGAGAGTACCTCTTGAGCATCTCCTTCGGCGGGGAGCCCATCTCCAAGGCGCCCTACAGACTCGTCTGCACGCACGGAAGTGACCCTAACAAAGTGAGGGCCAGTGGGCCGGGGCTGGAGAAGGGCACCGTCCACCACCCAGCAGAGTTCATGATCGACACGCGAGGGGCGGGGCAGGGCGGGCTTGGCGTCACCGTCGAGGGCCCTTGCGAGGCAGCCATCAACTGCAGAGACAACGGCGACGGGACTTGCTCCGTGGCCTACCTGCCCACCGAGAGCGGCGACTACTCCATCAACATCACCTTCAACGACGCTCACATACCCGGCTCTCCCTTCCAGGCTATCATATCTCCCGAAGCGGATCTCTCCAGAATCAAAGTGTCTGGCAACGGTATCCAGCCGCACGGTAGGCATCTTCTATGCTCTCACTTTCCCCGCATATTCCTTTGCCCACTTGCAGCATGGACTTTTACATTCCCTGCTTTCACTCCCGGGTGAAACATTCTACTTCGGTTTATATTCTTTTGACATGAAATCCTCTCCTCCTAACTACATCTACTTTTTGTAGCTTCCAGTTAATGCAGTTGCATGGTGTCCATGGACTACGTTTTATTGTACAGTAGATTTTGATTCATTTCTGTTCTAATTTATTTATGATCAATTTATTTGTGTTCCAATTTATTGAAGTTCTAATTTATTTGTGTTATAGTTTCTACTCTAATTTATTTTTGCTGTAATTTTTACTCTAATTTATTTGTGCTATATTTTATACTCTAATTTATTAATAATCTAATTTATTTGCGTTATAATTTATAGTCTAATTTATTAATGCTCTAATTTATTTGTGTTATAGTTTATTTATGTTCCGATTATATTTAATTAGTTGTACATTTTTAATATTGATAAATATACAAATAGCATGCATGTGAAAATGGCGTGGTAGTTTTAAGCATTTTAATACATGCTATATTGCCATGTTTCATTATTTTGTTTTGATTATTTGGGTATACTATGTCCTAAATCAATTGTGTTTCCAATCAGTTTAAGTTTATTAGGTTGACAAGAGTAATAAACTAAATTTTTAGCAATGATTATGATTTTTGTGTGATGATTTCTAATTGTGATTGCATTTGTTAAATAGATTTTGTGACCGTATTGTGTGCGTAGTAAATGCAAGTATTTGTTTATTGATGAGAATTTTGAATTGTAGGTGTTTTTGCGGATTCCCCGACTGACTTTGTGGTGGATTCAAGAGCTATATCAAAAGTGACTCCAGGAGGAAAAGTATCTTGTACAATAACAAATCCTTCGGGAGCCAGAACTGATAATTACATCACTCCAATGGCTGATGGAACATATCGAATTAGTTATACTCCCTTTGAAGAGGGTCGTCACGTCATTGATATTCTCTACGACGGTGTGCCAATCCCAGGATCCCCATTTGCAGTGAATGTTCGACGAGGATGTGACCCGAAAAAAGTTAAAGCTTTTGGCCCCGGTCTCGAGCGTGGCATCGTCAATAAACCTAATATTTTTACAATAGAAACTAGAGGTTGGTCAACTCTTTCCTACATTATTCCATTATTTTCCTCCTACTTATATGGATTATTTTGTAAATGATATGGCTATATTTATTATATTGCACAATTGAGCGTAGCGAAGTCGTGTTCATGAATTTAAAGTTTATTTTCATTGATAAAACTCTATTTGATTCATTACTTTTTTCTGTTAGTAATCATTGATGATAACAGTGTTGTGGGCTTTGAATAAGTAATTCTAGAAAAAATAAAAATTTGTTTAGTGGGACAAGGTGATACAAGAATATAAATCAAAAAACTGTCATGAGTAGAATTTAATCTAATCTGGAGGTGTTGACGTTGGTGATATTTGCAGGTGCCGGAACAGGTGGTCTTGGATTAGCAATTGAAGGGCCATCAGAGGCGAAAATGACGTGTAAAGATAACCGAGATGGTTCGTGTACAGTTGAGTATATTCCAACGGAGCCAGGGGACTACGATATCAGCATTAAGTTTGCAGATCAAGATATCCCCGGCTCTGCTTTCAAAGTGCCTGTAGATCACTCTGTGGATTCGAACACAGTGAGAGCTTATGGTCCTGGCCTAGATCAAAATAACTGTCGCGAAGGAATCCCTCAAACTTTTAAAGTTGATGCTTCTAAAGCTGGACGTGCTCCTCTCGCTGTTGACATTCAAGGTAAGAGCCGTACGCACTGCTCTCCATTGTCCGCCCTCATTTACTCACTCTTTAGTCCCCACTTGTCCTCTCCATCTAGAAAAGCTTCTGATATATTCTGTTAGTCGCAACTACTCAAAGATAAAAGACTTTTCCAAAAATCGACTGAGCCTGTGATATATTTAAGTACACATCCACCTCGTTACTATCATCTTATCATCCCACATTGTTCTGACGCTTTTAATTCTCATCAGACCCTATCTAAACATTTTTCAAGTTTTTCGCAACTTTATCTACTTGTACATTGTGCTCTATATAATATGTCGTTGGTAGGCAGCACGCATCACTGGCATAACAGGAATACACTCAGAAAAGAACTCGTGTACATATAGTGGAACAAAAAGTTAGTTCAAGCCTAGTTCCTATACGCTTCTTCCGTCCGTCCAACTATTACGTGTGTAAACAAAGATATACTTTTGTTTATAGAGTATAGTTGGGTTGCAGAGATGCGTCTCGTAGTTGAATATCAGAATTATTATCAGGTAGCAACATCATAGGCCTCACATCTTTCTCTTGTTAATACAGATTTCAATAGTCTGCAGTAAAATACTATGGTTTCATTATTCAATCAATAGTAGGTAATTATCCCGTTGCTTTATCATATTTTGGGTTTCTTTCATAGCTGGCTCACTATATCTATCCGAAAATGGACAGTATAGGATGAAAATTGTGTAGTTTTTTGCATAGTTAATAATTTTTTGCCCCAATAAGTAGTATTGATTATCGATGCCATACTTTTTTCAGTGAAATACTACAATAATATTGTAATAATCCCTGATTTATACCGACATCGGGTGGGTATGGGGTTTGTGCCATCCGACACTAATTACGATGGTTCAGGACTCGTATGTCTTTCAGATTTAGCCTAGAAACTGATAGATACTCTCGTAGACATATTTTTTATGAGTTTAGATTTTTTTAAAGTCGGATTTATGGCAAGCTCAAGCCTTTCTCTCGTTGTTATAGTAGGGACTTAGGACAATAATGATATAACGACCAACCAACCACACCTGCCCTCTTCCATCTCTATGATTTATTGTCTGAAGCGACAGACATTGTACAAACGTATATCCTCGGCGCTACCTATTGAACAAACTGCTATATTGCACTTTGAAACTTTTTGGCAGCAATTCCAGATTTCGGCTGTACATTAGAAAAGCCCTTGTCCTGTTCACGTGCCATTCCATTTTCTACTACAAGTAACTACTGAAATCCTGTCGGTAAACGATTATGCTCTTGCCATATATAATCATGGTTCGCGACTCCTGGCACTGAATACATCGGTTTTTAATTGTTTTCTCAAAGAGATTTATTTAATTGGGTATTAATAGAGGCAAATAGCTTTTTAATTGTCTTAAGCATAAATTCCTGGGTTTTAAATACCCAAAAAACTTCTCATTGTTTCGTGACTGAAAGAAAAATGGGTTTCCTGATCAATTTGTCTCAGAATAAAGATGTGTAGCCCACACACTAGAATGGTAACATGAATAGCTACTAAAGTTTTGCTGTGTGTAGTAACACTAGGCTGATTCCTGGCTCAACTTTCTATGTGATCATTTGTATTAGAGCTAATCCGCTAGAGTAGTCATATTATGTGGTGGCTCTGGTAGGTAGGGGAAAAAGATGTAGTTTGGTAATAGTACGGGATATTACAATTTGTAATGGTGTAATTTGTAATAGTAGCATTTTTGGAGTGAAGTGAGAAAGATGAGAAGGAAGGGAAGATAGAGTCAGGCATAATAGTAATGATGACAGGATGCAAACTTGAACTAACAACAGGAGAGATGAGAGAGCTAATTGGGCGCTGTGCCAAATGCTAACCTACTGGGAAAGAAAACTAATCGACAAGTTAAGCAGAAAGAAAGGGAGCCCAGCTCGTCGAATCCAAAATCCTTAGTGGTTGGCAGACAGTTAGTTAGGGCTTCTCGAATCTTCCCTCGCCTGTCCTCCCTACTTTTCATCAAAGGCAACTACACCAAACAGACAGACAAAAAGTCTCATCATCAAAAGACCTCTATGAACTTATGAGTTCTCTAAGTTGACGTACGACATGAAAATCAACACATGCGATTTGATCTTGTGGTCCCCTGGCCCACCACATACTTGCTCCAATTAGATAAACCTTTATGATCCCTTTCCATTTACACAGCTTTCAAATGATTTGATGAAGAGAAAGTAGTCAGAAGTCGTTAAAGCATCCTATCAAAATTTCCGTTTGGACTTTTACTCCTATGAATAAATAAAATAGAAGATTTTACATCTCATATCCTTTCCAACGATATCCGTAGCCCTTTAAAAGGAAAGTTCAAGACTATTGTGTATTTTCAACTCATTTCTACAATTTTTTTCTGATATCTGAAAATCTTCAGCTTTTGATCATTAGCACATCAAACTTTTTCTCTGATATTATTACTGAATAAACCATTTCATTTTAATATTCCTATGAAAACGATAACGTGTAAGAAGGAGACAGGTGAAACTGTTCGAATGAAAACTATTTCTGAAATTGCTTTTATAGTTGTAGTGAAAGTGCTTATTTATTTATGTGAGTCCTTGCTCAGTAGCTGTAAGAATGGAAAGAAATGATGATACTACTATCTCTAAAGGAAGAAAATGCTCTATTTGTAGATATTTATATTTGTGTATAACAGGAAAATGGCCTTGTACTACAAAAGTTCATAAAATTAACTATTAAAATGAGGGAGAGATGAAGATGAAGGTACTGGGGGGAGTAAACGTTCGTCTAATGACTACCTTAATAAGCATAAAGATAAAGTTTAGCATCCACAAAGGGAAAACTCAGTTTCACTCGAATATTCAATGAATGTAGTGAACATGGAAGTATTTAAGCCATGGAAATTGCCGAGTTGTGTTCCTAAAAGCAAACCTACGTCAGTTTATATTCCGTCAGTTGGCACATATAGTTTTAAAGTACTTTTTTTATTGTTGTCATCCCATCTCGTCCTTTTTATTCCCAATACTACTCATAGCTACATTACATATACATATATATATACTATGTATCATTACAAAAGAAACTTGAAGTTTTTGGAGATCTTAAACTTCTGCATGACTGCTAATTAATTGAGCCTTATTAGGAAAATTAGGGTTCCTCAAACAAACGTTATAGTATGATATTATCATCCCGTTCTTGCAACTCTGCTATTAACGGCCGCATAAATAAATTCTGCCTATCTTCATATATCATCATCATTATATTTAAACCTTGTATTGTAC
>JAAAYG020000009.1:549398-560995 GCA_009936455.2 Tomocerus minor
AAATGCTTTTTACAAAATGGTTATAAACTAAAGTGGCGCTAATTGTGAGGTGTTTGAATTTGTTTGGTTACAGGTCTGAAGGATAAGCCTGACATTCGTGACAATGGAGATGGCACTTATGATGTGACGTACAAACCACCGAAAGAAGGCACCTCTCTGGTTGCTAGTGTTAAGTGGAACGGAAAGGATGTGCCAAATACGTAAGTGCAATAATAATTTCCAAGTACCTACATGTCTATGGGCAGAGCTCGCTGTTGAGTTACTTAGTTGGGAGGAGGGAAATTGTAATGGATGTCACAGCTACGCTCCTTTGTAGAGTATTGGGGAGGGAGTTGGTAGTTTGTAAAATAATCAGAGTAACTTGAGTCCCAAGGACGATGGCTTAGAGTCAGCATGGCAAAAGAAGAGAAATCCCGTGAATTCGGAAACGAAAGCTTTTTCTTTGGCTGGGTGAGCCTTTTGTGATATGAAACGTAATGTAATATTGCAGACCTGTTCATATGAAAGTCAAACCGAAAGTTGAGCCGGGTAATGTGAAAGTGCATGGCAATGGAGTTTCAAGTAAAGGAATCCCAGCCTCTATGTCTGCTGATTTCATCATTGACACGAATGAAGCCGGATTCGGAGATTTGGAAGTGCAAGTTTTGGTGAGCATTTGACTTTATCTTTATTCCACTCACACTTTCAAAAATCTTTTAATTCCCAGCTGGACGAGTTAACCAAAACTCAGAGAGTACTTAGGCTCTACTAATCCCATCCCGCACTTAGAGAGCCAAACTCTTTCATTTTCTCCATTTATCTCATTCGATTATCTTCTCACAGGGTCCCGATAACTATCCCAGGAAAGTCAAAATTACAGATAATGGGGATGGAACATTTAAAGCCAATTATGTGCCAGATGACTGTGGACGATATAAAGTCAGCGTCAAGTACGGAGGTAAAGAAGTGCCCCACTCGCCCTTTAATGTTCAAGCTTTTGCCACCGGAAGTGTAAGTTCCTCTTTTGAAATCATTTTTTACCTATTTACTTGTTTTTCTTTTGTAAGAGCTATTAAAAGGTTAAAATCACATAAAAAGCCATAAAAACCAGAGCATTTGTCCTTTGTGCTCAATTATCCTTCTCTATTCAGAGCTCTTTTGTTTTAGAAATGAATTATCTCTGACAGTAACTTTGTTGCATGCACTTTAGTTCTGTTAATGGTCTTTTTATGTTTGTAATTTAGGGTTTCATAAATTAAAGGCTCGTTAAATGAAAATGAATGAGTGCCTACCTGTAATGAAAGTATTATGTGTGGGCTCTATAGGCTGACAAATGTAAAATCACGGAGGGAAAGCAACAATCCCTGACGATAGGCGAGGAGTATTGCATCACAGTCAACGCGAAGAATGCTGGACTTGGTGCTGTGACTTGTAGAATTCGCTCTACTTCTGGAAGGTAAATAAATTCTGCTTATCCTATTGACTATTCTCTTTCTACTCTGTCTCTCTATGCATTTTCTTGTGCCTGTTGGATAAATTTAGCTTTAAGGATTGAATCGAATTTGCAAAATGTCTTATAGTGCCTTAAGGCAGAGAAAAATGAGATGGAACTCTGAAAGTTATCATTGCAAGAAATAGAAAAATATTTCGTTCAGTGTCATTTATAGTTGTTGATTGGCTATTTAAACGGTTAGTGACATTAAATCCGTTTGACTTCCTTAAATACATGTGCCATTAGAAATTACTTGCGTATGTGCAGGGCATTGTCGTTAGATGTGCGCTATGATTATAATATGCTGATGTGATAATAGAGTTTGTGGAGAAGTGAGCGCTAAGTAACTAATAGCTTGGCAAAATAAATTATTAGGGAGATGTCACGCCCATAAATCAAAAGCGTAATAAAATTTTTCACGAAAGCCAAAAATATCTTTGGAGAGCGTAGTTGAGTAGCGCAAAGAGAGCTACACGCTACATAATTAAAAATATGTGGGCACACTGCGGACAATCCTTTTGCTATTTAATGGGGTAAGAGTTGTATTTATATTGGAGTGTACTGGTGCAGAATGAAAGTGAAAGAGAAGGTTATAATAATAGAAAAGAGTTGAGTTGGATGCGTAGTGAACGTTGGGAGAGTGAATTGTGCCTGTATAGTAATAGTGATACACTTGTAACAATCTGGCGTGGCTGTGGCAGAGCTACTTATATACTTATCTTTGCATCTTCAGATCAGCTCACTCATCTTCAGATCTCTCTCAAGTATGCACTTAGTCAGGAAACTCTGGAGTGAGCATGATAATCAGGACGATACATGGAAGGATGGGATAGAGAGAGGGAGATCCTTTTCTTTCATCCTTTCCTTCGATGATCTCATGTTGTGAGTGAATGTTTTTGAGATTGTGATTGCACAAAAAGTGTTTCGCTCTTCACTGAGACCGATGGATGTGGAGAGTTGAGTTCCCATGCATTTCCCTTGATCGCTTTCTCAGAAACAAGCACTTTCCTTTTAGTTAAGTAAGATAGATAGGGAGAATGATGCGCCGATTGCTGTGCTCCTATAGGCATTATGCATCCATCCTTATTGTGATCTCGTATAATATTTAAGTAGGTAGTTACATTTATATTTATACTGACAGAGATCTCCCATTGGTAGAATGTGCAGCTTCATCCGTATCCCTAAAAATAACTTTACTGAATTCCAACTCGTCGGCTCCTTTAATATCGAGAGAGAGAGAGAGAGAGAGCAAAAGAGTTTGAACTGGTTTGAATGTCCTGTTCCAGTATTGTGTCTGATCTGATCTCTAGTACATGCTAACTATTCCATAGAATCCCCTTGCACGATTCTTCCAGCCATGTCCCAGCCATTCCTCCTGACTGTCTGCAGAAACTGAACCTTTGCCGAACTCTTTTCTATTTACTGTATCCAATCCCATCCTTAGTGTCCTCTCATGATTCTAAATTAGGTTTATGGGGATGTGAAACTCAAGTAGGTGGTCCTCCAGATAACATTAATTCTAAATTGTGCCCGTGTCATCGTGTCATTCTGCCTTTTACACAAACTATTAGACTCCTAACTAGAATAGCTTATCTCCCTGCTACCACATTAATAAATTCCTTGCTTTTTTAAAAGGAGTCAGAGCTGTAAAAACCTGTAGACAATAAAGAGTGGCAGCCAAAGCACCCACCATCCATACACATCAAACAATCAGCTCCACCGCTTTAAATGAGCTTCGTGTTTGTCACAGCAGCCGAGGGAAAGGATGTGTGAGGAAGATATGGAAATAGTAGGGAGATGTGAAAGAAAAGCTCTTTGACTCACTCGACAAACAAAAGAAGCATTGAATGGCTTTGTTGTCAATTGGAATGGGTAAACAAGAAATTTGTCAGAACATCAATTCTTGAATTCTTGACATTGTTCAGATTACAAACTTCACAACTTAACACATCCCTGCCACTCACACTTGTTAATTGCTCTTTAAAACAAGAGACTCAATTGGCGAGACACATCAATTTATCTCACTAGTTGTGAAAGACACGCTTTTGACATTCCGCATACTGCATCAGACCCTACCACATCTGCTCCTCTATAACTCAACCGCAACCCAAGATTTCTTGCGAAAAAGCAACTTCAGAACAGAAAATCAATAGGTAGGCGTTTTACAACATCTTCCCCGACTTCCACTTATCCCACCTATGCTATACAGCCAACCAAACCAAAGACACTCTTTTCCATGAAACTTCAGCATCTCCTCTTATTATTCTTTTCCGAACGTGTCTCTTCTGTTATACATGCTCATGCTTCTTCCAATCCATGTCGCTTTTCTAAAGCATCTTATAAAATCTATTTTTTCATAGTGATTTGGATATTGACATTGAAGACAATGGAGACGGCACTTTCTCCATCTACTACACCGTCAAGGACGCCGGAGAATACACACTCAATATCAAATTCGGTGGTCAGCCCGTGCCAGACGGATTCTACACATTCACGGTAAGTTACCCAATACATCAAAACACACTTTCTTTGCTTAGCGGACAAAATATATACATTATGTGCTTACAAATCTCGTATTTCCCGGGAAAACAAAAAAAAATATTTAACATCCTGGCGAATAAGCTAAAAATAGAAGCGTTCATGAAACTTTCTAATAAATACGACCATTCTGTCATGAAAAAATGAACAAGTAGACAGAAGTTACCCAGTTAGCAATAGAATGATTTTATTAGTCTTAGCTACGTACACTGAAACTTTTAGTTGATTTCTAAGCATTTTCATGGATATCCATGAAGTATCCGCAGTTGGTTCAAGTTTTAGATGCATAGGTAATTTATTTTTGTTTGAAAGTGGTAAAATATTCAAATGAAGACGTAAAAGTTTTGTTGTTGATGAGTCGAGGGGGAAGTAACAGAGAAGGAATTCCTAATTTTCTATGAGTCATTCGGAGTTTTGGAGACACGTGAGTTTTCCTCTTTGTCGATTTCCTTAGAAAAAGAATTCAGGGATGTGAAGTGAGCGTATTTATCGAAACGACGCCTGCAGCTCCCGTTTGCATTCGTCAGTGTTGATCATATTTTCGGTGATGCAAAGGAGTTGAATGGAGAGAGAGGAAAGAATTTCGGTGGCTGCCTTCCTATTTCTCATCAAGGGGATTTCTTTCATTTCTCAACTTTATTCCCCATTTGCATAGTGCAATTAAATGCATCGGCCTGAAAATAGTTTCTCCGAAAGTTCAAAGTTGTATGTCCATGCTCCTCGCTTAAAATGAAAAAAAAAATTAATAAGAATGTGCATAGGACTCGACTCTTTAGAAATAATATTTCTACGTCAAGGCTAAAACCTCTCGACTCGCTTTTGCATCTGAGGATTTATAATATGTAATTGATCTGTGCAGATGTTTTTTAGGAGAAAATTAATAAAAATGAGGGAACGTGTGCACGGGAAATTAGTGATAAATTGAGCATTAAAGAGAGGACGGAGTTGAAGCAACAAATTCAGAAAGCATAGCAAAATAAAATTAAATGCGTTCATTTGTAAAACGAGGCAGGAATCATGTACTACCTACTCCTTCTTTTCATGGTTTACCACTTTTGTTTTCGACTTGTGATATAATAGTCGGAGGCCAAGTTAAGTAGCTAGTAGCTACACTAGCGGATTTAAGTCTGAAAACAAGAGCCACTGTCTCTGATGTTGAAAAAGCAGAGATACTTAGAGCGTGCGTCATGTCATGTAAAGTTTTATTAGTTAGTCAGAGAGTAGTTGGCTATAAGCGTAGCCTGGCGAGGAGAACACTAAAAAATGACGTATTTAGCCAATGGATATAGAGTCGATGCTGGGAGAGAGATGATTTTTGGGCGAAAGTGCCTAATGTTGTGGGTGGTGTGCTTTTAGGAAGGACCGTTGATCTTTCAGTGACATGCATGGCATATAATAATACGGGCTCTGCTTTACTACAGTTACATGACAGTGTGTATTTGTGGATTTAGGTACTTGGGTTATGTGAATTGCAGTCTGTCTGATTTCACGACTACGAGATGTCCCAGTCCTATTCTTTCGGCACATACATTTCCATGTACTGCTTCATGTCTACTAGCGGTTACACAGTTTATTTATCCATATCACTGAAATGGAGATCATTGATATAAATATCGAATACGTATTAACTTCTTCGATTTCATATTTCTTATCTTCGCAGTAGTTCGCAGACGCATATATCTCTGTTTACAGAGACATACATACATATAGCTAGACATCATCTCCCAACCACTCCAACTTCACAAAGATGCAATTGTAGCTCCAGTTATCTGTTTTGCATGGTTACTGGGTGCTGATGTATAAGTTTATGCTAAGCCTCTCTTCGTTACAGAATTCAATAGAGCATAAAGCCATAAAATCCATAACTTTATACACAAAATTGAGGCGGTTACAGGTCTTCGTACTATTTTATCTATCCCAACATTAAATATCTTCACAAAAACTAAGATTCCAACTTAAAGAAACTACATATAGAATAGTGCAACCATAGTCTGACTACATATTTACATTTCAAAAGTAGATTCCAAGGATTTCTCCAGGTACACACTCGTAAAAGATCTCTTCTATTTCCTTCTATACGCATTTTCCATACTTTTCATATCGTATAGATACGAATAATATGCAGTGGCACTGTAGATACTAACAAACTTTAGAAAAAACTACTGATGGATTATGTTTTACAGTAGGAGACTGTATTCGTAGGAAAGATTTGACAAAGTCTGCACTTTGCAGACGACTCTTGTGAATTAGTGCTCGAGTCACAGAAAAGAGTCGTACAGCGTTATATATTCATACAGTGATGTTTAGAATGTGGCGTGGTGGCTACGCCACTCTGAAATCATCGTTAGTCATAACAGAAATAGTCAGAGAGAACAGAAAGGCAACCCACACGTCTCTACAGCTCATCATTAAAAAATTATTATTATTTTCCGAGAGAGCTGTGCTGGTGGAAGGGAACGTGGTTTCCGAACTATTGAACTATCTTTGTCGCACTGATGCCTACGGAGCTCTACCTATAAATATGAATGCAGCCTCCCTACTCAACATTTCACATTGAGTGCAAATGCCAGTCCATATCTATTTACTAGGGCGACTGAGCTTTTTTTCGACTTCTCCGTTTGACTCACATCATATCAATTCAATGTAGTTGACTTGAATCCTGAGGGAGTGCGAGATAAAAAGAGACAAATCTTTGCTTTTACCCTGTGTGGTAGCTTTAGCTTTGATCCCAAGAAACTTTTAACTCTACCAAAGTCTTCTCGTCTCAATCCGACACAGTTTGACATCCTCTCCTTCTTACACAAGACATTCTACGACGAAGATACTTTTTATAATATCGCTGCACTCGCCCTTCACTCCTTCACGTTACATTTCATGAGATATTCCCTGCACACTGCATGTCATCTCAGAGAGAGTCCCTTTAGCCGTTGCGTTGTCACAGATCAAGAGGACACCATTGTTTTCTCACACACATCACATCGCTTTTCTCAACTACATGCACTAACTACATAAAATTACACTTTTGTACACATTTAAATGGAGTCACTGGATCGTCAAACCTTCTTTCTGTAAATGTCGCTGAATCATTCATTCTATTATTTAAACAATATTTATCACCACAATCATACCATCCTCACACAATGAAATTTTATCAAGTTCTCCATGATTTTATCAGTTTATCGACTCTATTAGATTATTATTAGATACACGTGTGTCTTTATTGATGATTGTTGGCTTCAAAGAGTTTCTCTATTCAATGAAAAGCCGAAATTTGGCCTCCATGCTAAAAATATATCCTTAGGCACTAGGACTGTAAAATTAAAACGTAAAATCAATTTTTCAGAGATTCATTTTCATCTATTACGAGAATGATAGACCTCAATGTGTAAATGCCATGATCATGAATGAGTTTAAATTAATCAGTAGTTTCCCTGAAATGAAAGGGTGGAAAATGCATATAAAAACATTCTGTTCGAGATAGGAGTTCTGGGAGGCGATAGAATGTAATCCGTGATTACTACGCTCCAACAGAAGGCCATTATGATGTTATTGCAGCAAACTAAGAATTGATAGTTTAATGGAGGAAAATTGGAATTTTTTAGGCGTAAAAGTTGCGGAGAAAGAGGTTGTCTGCAACTTATTGGAATTTTAGGATGCCGTATGGCATGGGAGTGTTATGTTTGACTTCGTGTCTTTAGAAAAGGAAGAGAGAGAGAGAGTCAGAGTTTGTGTAAGCATTGTATTAGGAGCTGTCGCCTTTGTGTGCGCATTATAATTTAGGTGATGGTGATGGGGTACCTGTGCGTCGTTGTCGTTGTGTACTACTTTTTATTTTTTTCTTATTGCTAAATATAATGGCGAGGAAGAAGGAATGGTCCGTTCGGGGGCTCTACTCCTTCTCTTTCTCTTGCTAATATTATATCTGATGTGAATAAGATCCTCAGTGTTGCGCATTTATAAGAAGTTCGATGAGAGGCAAGTCGAATGCACGAACGTACGTAGTGGAGGAAGCTGGGCCTGCTACCAGCTCCCATCTTGATATTATAAAAATAGGAAATAGGGGGTTGTGTAAAATTTTTCCTGATCGCTCCGACACCGAATGTTCAAGTTGGTTGGTGGCGTTCATGAAATGAACGAAGATGCTGTAAAGATTCTTGGGAAATATTTATGGGTCCTTTAGGATGTGCAAGACGGATGGCTTACATTTGCTCTGGATGCGTTGCCTAGCTCCACTTGATCCCTTCCCTCTCGCTCTCTCTATCTAACTATCATTCTCTTCTCAGCGTCAATTTTATTCCAACCAGGTTTTTTTATCTTTATTCTCTTGCTAAATGGAATTTGCTGATATGCCGACAAAAATTGTTGCTCCAAGAAAAGAAAACAGAGGAGGATAATAGCGGAGAAGAGAACAGTGAGCTTATCGGCGCGGCGGCAGGGCGTATTTATATGCGTATATTCATGCACCAGAGCCAACAAAGGAAAAGTTTATTAAACTTTTGCCCCCCTCCTCAGAAAACTTTCGAGAAAACTAATTCACCAGCTCCTCAATCTATTTACAGCCTCCTGCCCAATTTTTATTAATGTTTCTCTCTTTAAAGCACGAACAAATAACTATTAGACATGCATTTAGCTTCGAGCTACTCTTTCAATTGTCCTAATGCAATCTAACACCCACAGCCCTTGTCCCCGGGCAAATTAATCTGTTTAATAAAATCCTTAATTTAATTTACGATTAGACTCATATTTCAAAATTACATCCCTTAAGTGATTTATAAAGGAGTTACTGGCATTTGAATTAATCGAATGCCAATAAATCTGTAAAAAATGGCATGAGTAGCTTCTAATTACATTAATTGAGGTTCATTTCACGGAATTGCGGCCTTTACATTCCTTGACAGTGTATTTCTTGAGTATTATATTTTCTTTGCATTTCATTGTAAATTCTATTTTTCAAAAATTTGGCTTAATTTGAACTTAATGTGAATCTTTAACAAATACAAAAAGACCTTTACACATACTCTAATTGTTACATATCTACATACATATGAAGCTATGTTTGTAGTGTACTATGAACTAAGGTAACTACTTGGAAAACATAAGAGGCAAGGCTGCCCATCAGCGCCATTGCCTAAGTGGCAGCACGGTAGGAAATAGAAATGCAAAGGAAATATAATACTCAAGCAGTACACCGTCTGAAGGAATGTAAAGTCCGGTTTGCATTTCTCTGATCTGTTACCAATAACTCGTTTTAGATAGAGGAATAAAATAAGAAAATATTTTATTCCATTCTGTGAGAAGAATTTAGTGTAGGATATTTGAGTTTGAGGAGTGAAAGGCGAAGGGTAAAGAAATTGTTTTGTTCCTTAGGCGAGCAGTGAGTGGTGGAAGGTTAGGAGTTGAATGCTCGGCGTATGTGAGGACGACTGAAAGTGATTTGGCAATTAGAATGTTTGCTGATAGTTTAAAACGTGGTGATGATAAATAATGGTCGGAGGATTCGGGAGTTTTGGACAGGCCGGGGCAGGGAGCAGGGCGCTTCATAAAGTGCCACAAAGTCAGTTGGCTGGAGTAGGAGCTTCGGGAGCTCTTTTATTTTTGGCCGTGCCGTGAGTGAAATGGTGAGGACAACGGTAGTAACTGTAACTGTGGTGGCGATGGCGAGGCTCTAACCTCACTTCAACTAGTAGCACCAGTAGAAATCTTTGAATCCGAGTTTTTTCTGTGTGTCGAGTGTCTAGTCATAGTCTGTGGCATATCGCACGGGTGCTGCTGACTCACATAATCACATTCACTCTTTGCCTCCGCATTCATTCTCATCCTCGACGCTCAGTCAGTGGCTTTCTGCTCTATTGGTTCTGGATTTCGCTTGATTAGAACTCAATTCCGAAGACTAAGCTCCTTTTCCATCGTTTCCTCGCTCAACTTGACACTGTCCCTCTCAACTTTCGTCGGGAAAAAAACCTCGGGATTCAACTTGCAATTGTCGACTGGGATTCCTTTACGACCCACTTGGTGATTTTTGATTTAAAATCAAACTTTTCGCCCGGAACAACTTTCTTCCATAGCAAACCTGCTTTAACAATTGAGCAACTCTCTCTGCCTCTCTCTCTCTCGTGTGAGCAGTTTTACGTGCTGCACTTTTTTCGTCTCAGTGACGAGTCTTAACTTTGAGTTGTGCCTTAGACGAACACAGTCGACTACTACTCCTTCCTCCAACGAGGGAGATTATAATTTAAGGCGCTAGAAGCGGCGGAAAGTAAGTCCCTCTCTATATTTCCCCTCTCGAGTCCATCTCTTCACTAATCCTAGTCTAAGTTAAGAGTCCGAACAGGTGTTTTACAATTTCTGCCCCATTTCCCTGCCAATTCTCACTTCCAGCACAACTTGCCCTGTCAATTCAAATTGCAACTTGAGGGAAATCACCAAAGTTAACTTATGTAGTTCACGTACGTCTCTTTGATTGCAGCATCAGTCTCGCCTGCATTTCATATGTAGTTTTGGAAAGAGTTGAATCTCAACAATTCTAAGGATCATATTTCAAGATTTAAATAAATTGCACAGCTCATTCATAATCATTTTTTGTGCATGTGCAAGTGTCGCAGATCTAGAGGGTGTCTATGACCTGTGTATCTCTTTTCATATGAGTGCACAAAGATGACATATGGCCGACGGGAGCCAAGCTCAATTTATCTGCATTTTATCAATCTAAATATACATCATAAATAGTAATCCAAATAAAAAGAGCTAAATTTAAACGTATCTGTTCACAGGCTAATATCCTTTTTTACTGTGTACTTATCACCACAGTGTTAAAAGCATGTCTTTTCAAAACATTTTCCCATCCAGCCCAGACATCTTGAGTGTTTTCCTATGCACACAGATACATTTGCCTTGGAATTCGAGAATAAAACTCTTTTATTCCGCAATATGTTGCAAAAAGAATAGGGGAATAGGGATTCTTTGCGACAGGACAGTACTAAAGTTAAATTTAACAGCATAAACAACAATAAAAAAGATTGTATGTGGTAGAGGGGATCTACGACAGAATAATGGAGCAGAAAACACAATATTCTTACTGGGATCTCCTTGAATGATCCTCTTCCTTTACTCAGCATCTAAAAGAAAAACGTATTTATCTTATTAGATTTATTATTATGGTTTATCCTAGCGAACATAATAAATAGAGCGAGGATTTGCGCCAGAAATAATGTATCAGAAGAGTGCAGTGAAGCGATGCAGAGCGAGACAAGAGTCGAAATCATTTCCTGTGCTTAGCCGACGCCTTTGTACAATAACTACACCTAATATATTTCGTCCCTCTCTGCACATAGACACAACACACGGCATACACGTCCCTTGTGCACACTCAACCCTTGACATCACAAATATTGGCGAATTTTATTCTTTGTCAGAGTTCATCCTCCAGTAAGGGAAATTAGAAAGAGGACGTTTATTGTCTCGTTTTGATGGTCAGAGAAGTTCTGGAGCTAGAAAATAGGGCATTATCTAATTCTCTCTCTCTCTCTCTCTCTCGGTAGCCTAGAAAAGTCTGAGGAGTTGGAAACTTTCTTTGTGTCCGCTTTCTGTT